>JAJHUR010025527.1:1458-11634 GCA_027495735.1 Lutjanus campechanus | reverse complement strand
CTCCATTTCTTTTACTTTTCCACTCTCTTCCTCTTAATCAACGTCTCCTTCTTTCTCTCCGTCTCTCTCGTTTGTCATGTTTCCTTTATCTCTCCGTCTCGTTATCTTACTCACATCTCTAACTCCCGTCTTTCTCCCTCCACCAGGAAAGCCGAGATGGAGGTGAAGAGGAAGCAGGAAGAGGAGGAGAGGAAGAGGAGGGAGGAGGAGGAGAGGAGGATTCAGGTGGGTGTCGGGTCTGTCGCTGCAGGCAGACAGGAGCCCTCTGTTGGCCTTTGTTGTTTTAACCCCTGTAGCTGTTTGCAGATGGTTGACTGGATGGATTTATGAGACTCGGTTTAGTGCAGAGGGGCAAAATAACAGACGAACTGAGCAGTGGAGATCACGCTCTTTAAAACCTGTCATGTTGTAGTTCATGAGAGACTTATTACAGTAAACAAGAGTTCAGAACGCTCGTTTGGTATTAAAAGTTAAATTTACTGCAACTTGCTGAGTGTTCAGAGAACGATCATAATGTAGACCCCTCCTATGCTATATTTCTATCCACTTGGGGATTAACAGTGTGGTTAGAGTTGCTCTCCATGCTCACCAGGAAGAGGTGTCAGCCCAGGTGAGCCGTCCCATCATGTGGATTGAAAGCTTGAAGGCTCTTCAGATGAAATTATAACTGTATTTAATATCAAAAAGGTGATGAAATGTGAAAGAGAAGAGGATGTTCGGATCATCAGAACATCGTTAGAACAACTTATAGACCGTGTAGTTCCACAGACTGACTCGGAGGTTTTCACAGTCTGACACCACGACCCCCCGACTCAGACAAAACTCAGACAAATGCATTTGTTCGCGCTTTGACAAATTTGGCGAGTGTGCAGAATTAGCTACGAGCAGTGTGCCTATGGATGTGCACTCACTAAATTACTCTGATACTGAAGAAAGCTTAAAAACAGTGTGATTTCAAGGTAAATCCTGTAGTTGCGTCGGGGACAAACAGGAGGTTAATCAGTGTTAATCAGTTGGACTGTGCAGACAGAGTTCACCGCGGCGCAGAGCTCCGTCACCGACTCCAGATCTGCAGCGATAGTTTCAGCATCTGTTCTGTTTTTCCCCACGCTCTGCAAGCAAATCTAACAGGAAAACACTAATAATCTACCAGAAATTATAATAAATTACATATTAAATATGATATAAATTATTTATTTCTGATAAATGATGAAATATGCATCCCATGATTTCCAACTCTTTTCATTTCTCTTCTCTCTCCCTGCTGTCCTCCTCCAAGTTCAACTCCCCGGATTTTTTTCCCCCCCACATGATGAAATATCAAAATCTGCTCATCCACTGTATTTATTAGAAGTAATATCAGTGCTGTCTATGGTTGCATTTCTTTAATTTCATAATCATTCCACATATTTATCAGTTGTGTCCAAACAGAGAGCGGGAGAGAAGATTAGCGCAGACACACACACACACACCCTCGTTGCAGATCATCATACAAGGCGATGGTCTGATTTTCATTCAGGAACACATAAAAAGCTTTAAATTAATGGGGTCACTTCAAATATCATCTCTACATGTGATTAGAAAAGAGCAGAGGAGCAGAATATCTTCTTAACCGCTGCAAAGAAATGAACTTCTGGTGTTATACTGAGCATATGTTTTTCCAGCAGACATCTGGACGTATATTAACAATAGACATAAGAGATAAAGATATCTTCAGAAAGTTTAAGTTACATACAGTCTGAATAGAAGGTTTTTTTTGCTGCATTCAGCGACAAACTGTCAGATCGGGGGGGAACATTAGATGGAAGAGAAGCATTTCAAGAGATGTGAGGTCCTCCTGTGAGGCTGGTGGTGATAGTAAAAAGTCTCTCTGCTCAGTTAAGGGTTTATTTTAGGGATAAAAAGGTGGATGACAAAGATCCAAATTGTTGTCGTCCCCCCCCCCCCAGGTGTGACATCAGTGCTTCTCCTCCAATTTTCTCATAACACACAGAAAAAAAAACAGTTAAGAAAATGAACAGAGAAAAGGCCTCTTCCTGGACAAACAGACATAAATTAGCTGTCAGTGGTAGAAAAGTAAATTTAAGAACATATAACTTAATATTAAATAAATATCAAGTAAGTGTAGTAATAAGTTGAGGAGTTGAAAAGACAGTTTGCTCTGAGAGGACTTTGTGTGAACAGTGACTCTCCAGTTAGTCCACAGTGTAATGAAATCTGCTGAAACCACAGGAGCCTTCATCTCTTCCCACCTCAACACAGTCACTGTGCAGATTGATTACAGCCTCCATCATTCGTGACAGGAGGAAGACTGAAGGTTTAATCTAAATATTAAAGTAAAAAAATCAACAGACAGGAGTTTTACTCATGCTGGATTATTACTAACAAAATATGATCATTTGTCTGCATCACAGAATCATTCAGTTTGTTCAGATTTTAGCTCGTCGTAACCTTAACATCTGTTTAGGATGCTTCAAAAAACCTCAGACATTTGTATGATGTGTCACTACATTATCTTATCTGCAGAAATATTTATTTTGCTCCAATATGATCGCGCATTTGAACACAGAGTTCAAAAAGGCACCAGTGGGACTGGTGGTTGCTGAAAGCACTAAATGTTGTGAGTAAAAACAGAACAACTGTTGTGTTCTCCCTGCGTTCGTGTTCCCGTCCTCGCAGATTTGTCAGATCTGCAGGACGACAGACTCGGAGCCCCGAAATCCCTCCTGTGCAGCTCGACTTTCCTCTAATCCAACGTGTAGCTGTTGAGGCAGGAACACGGCCACACTTTATCTCCCTGCATCACACGCTCTAATGGCCCTCTCTGTCTTTGTGCGTCTGTGTCGGTGGATTGTTGTGCTGTCTTTGTGGGGACCGGTTTCAGCGTTAGGCCTTCAGATTAAAGACATTTCATGGATCAAGAGTTTATAGTTTTTTGGTCTGGACTCAGGAGGAGGTAGTTGGTTAGATGATTAGTTGGGGAGTGATTTTGGACAGAGCCCGTGTGTTCTGTGGATTCAAAGGAAAATGGACACCGTTTTTCACCAAAATTAGCATGTTTCTGTGAGTTTTAGGTGATTATTTCCTTTTCCATTGACAGTAGACGAGTTTGCCTCTCTGTTTTTTTTCTGATGTGTCATGTTTGATGACACAAACCTGCTGGAATAAAGGTTTAGTAACAGTAGAAAGCAGCCTGGAGGCCGGTGACCATGTTACAGTGGTTACTTTTTAATATCTTTTACTTCAGCCTCTCTTTCAAATTCAACGCAGGCTAATTTGGAACAAGCACTGCTTGAACGGAGAAGAATGGAATTTGTGGCTGAGATGATAAACAGCCTGTTCAGACGTGGTATTAGCCTGCGTCCTGTGTGATCCAATCATAACTGCACAGCTGTGAGTACGTCAGCTCACACCTGACATTACAATGTGTCTCCAGATGCTCCAGATGTTCCAGAAGCTCCATGGTGCGCTGGGATTTTATAACTGAACCACGATCAGGATGATGCACACTTTTACTCTTTATGACAGTCTGGAAATCTGATGTTTCACATCACACAAGACAAAGAATTGGAAAAAGAACAAAGACAAAAGGGATTAATGACAGAGAGAAAGAAAGTAAGAGTGTATCCCAGCGCACCACAGAGCGTCCCTTGTGTTTTTACAGGAGATAATGTAATGTGCTGCATTTAATGCTGATTTTACACGAAACACCTCGTCACTCTTCATGCAAATAAACACATCTTCAAACTGTTGTTTTTAACCAGTGGCTCAACAGTAGCACCAACACAGTGGGACAAATGGACACAGTGTTTTTACCACAAAGAAAGAAACAACTTACTGAATTTGTCTTAGACCGAGTTTCACAAGGTTTATAAGTTTCTCTTCCTTCAACAACTCTTAAAGTGGAGTGATTTTTAAATGGAGTCTGGGGTGACTGGTGTGTTCACAAACATCTGCTGCAGGTAAAAGAGCCCAAACACATGATTTAATGAAACAAATGATGAACTTACATGTCATTTAAGTAGACGGTCCCTCAGTGTGGATCAGGACACACTGCTGAAAGAATGTGGTCAAATAAAGCCCAGACCATCTCTGAACATGGTCTGAGGCCCCGTTCAGACCTGGTATTGACACGTGTCCTGGATCACAAGTGGACAGCTCTAAGAACAGGTGTGAACCAATATTCAGGAGTCGTCTGGGCCTCATGTGGCCTCTTTCTTTCAGCAGTGTGAACGCAGATGTGTCCTGGGCCACACTGAAAGACTGCCTACTTAACTGATCTACTGTAAGAACATCATTTGTTTAATTTGAATGCAAATTAGCTGTTTGGACTGTTACCTGCTCACGAGTAACCCCGGACTCCCTTAAAAAATCTCTCTATTTTGAGAGTTTTTGAGTGAGGAGGAACTTTACAAACTTTGTAAAACACCGTTATGACAAATTCTTATTTATTTGTGCCTTCTTGTGAATTCAGCAAATGTTATACATTGATTTAATGACTTCTTCGTGGAAAAAACATTGTGTCTGTCTCATGACACAACAGCACATTTTGCAAATGTGTAAAACGACTGTGCTGAATTCTTCAATCATTTCTGTCTGCTTGTAACTTCGGTATTAAGTGCAGTACATGTTGCTGAGAAGAGCAGACCGGAGAGAGGCTCTGTGGTGCACTTGGATGCACAATTTTACTTATCTATCTATTATCCACACAGTCAGAAAGCCTAAACGTGTGTATCGTCATGATCATATTTCGTATATTAAACCCCGGCAGACTACGGAGTTTAGTCTGTGGCACCAAAGGCAAAAAAAGAAAGGACTAAATAAGCGGCCAAATGGATTGTTATTGGATTACCATGGACACGTGTTAATACCAGGTCTGAACTGGGCTGAAGAGCTGCAGAAGTTACAGACGGAGGTGACAAGCCTTTTATTGCCTCGTCCTAAAAGGGCCAAAAGTTAGCATGTCCACCCAGCTGTCATGTCCATATCGTCACCAGTTGGAGCTGGAGCTGAAAAGAAGTCTTTTTACCCAGAAATGAAGGCCAAATGAGCCCTTTTCCAAAGGAGACAAAAGCCAGATGTTGTTGGGTTTTTAGCCCAGTGTTGGTTTGGTGTGGAGGCAGAAATCTCAGAGATGGATATCTCAAACCAAAACTGTCTGTGTGGATAGATGCTGGTAGAGGGGAGGGAGGAAAGTTTTTTTCCTTCATATTTTGGGTGAATCGACCCTTTAAGAACATGCACACAGGGCTTCATGTGGGTTTGTGGTTGTGTGAACACGTGCATCAAAGAAGTTGTGGCTTGTGTGCGATTAGAAATCTACACTTTAATACCCGTACCTCAGACGCATCAGTCTGCGGTTTACAAATGCCAACATATTTCTTTGTGTGTGTGTGTGTGTGTGTGTGTGTGTGTCGGAGAGATAGCGAGCTTTCCGGTTCACTGGGTTTTATGTTTATCGTCTAGCGCGTCTCCGTCCGGCCCATCTGTTGCCGCGATGGCTGGTTCCTGTGGTTCCCCCGAGCGTCGACCCACCCAGATCAAGTGCAGATTTTAGCGGCGAGCGGCGGCCACCCGGATCAAAGCTGCTGGCCGGGGGCCCGGAGCCCCCGGGCTGGGTTACCCACAAATCTCTGCTGCTGCTGCTGCTGCACTTCCACCAGCTCACAGTCGTTGGGCTTCTCAGCACGTTCGCTCCCCTCTAAATATTCATGAGTCCTCTGCAGAAAATCTAACGGCGCTGAGGATTTAAGGAGAGGAGGTGACATCAGTCAGAGGTTTTATTTCTCTCTTTATCCATACGGTCATCTTTATGATCCAAAATATGATGGGAAGCATTTGCAAGTGGCATTAAATGATCGCCGTTGTAAAACCAAAGTTCATATCCATCAAAGACAAGACATGCAACAAAGACACAATTCTGCAGCTTAAACCAGCTGATCCATCATCATTCGTAGCTGCCTGTAAACCATGATGGTAAAGTGATGTATAAGCTCTGTTTACCTGCAGCTCTTCAGTGTTTCAAAATGATTGTTACTCAGTGACTGCAGATACATTTATCAGTCATACAGGTGTCTCACATGCTCGTCGAACGTTTGGTGTTTTATTAGTGAAACGTGTCAAAGTGAACATGAGAGGAGATGAACTCCTGCTGCACATCACAAGTTTTACAGCATGTGAAAGAAGTCATATAAAACCTCTGGTGTGTCCAGAGGGAGCAGTGTGATAGAACTGCGTGCTATAGAATAAATAGGTGTGAGGTGTGACCATCGTGGGTCAGACAACAGTTTAACAAACTTTGATTGATAAAGGGACAGTTGGGATTATTTGAAGTGTGGTCGTATGAGTACTTATCTATAGTCAGTGTAGATGATGGACAACAGGCCCCCGAGGAAGATGAGCAGGATCGGCAACAAAATACATTTTACACACCTGAAAAGAAAAATCATTTACGTGTGGGCTATATTTGAAAGATTTTCACTGCTTTACTTTGTCATCAGACAGGAAACCATCATTATATAAACCAAAAGTCACTCTCTCCAAACCAACCAAACCCCACTGGCAAAATCACTCATTTTACCTTTGCAGAACACGGGAGCTGCTCGTCTACAGCTGCTTCGATCTCTTAGTTAGTTTGTGTTATTGTGTGACTTTGGTGAATCCAGACTAACCTTCTAAAACACCAAAGTCACACAATAATACAAACAAACTAACAGATCGAGGCAGCAGGAAACCAGCTAATTTTTAGAAGTAAATTTACTTCTTTCTCTCAGGGAGTTTGGTTGGTTTGGAAAGAGAAATATTTGGCTTTTGTAACAGTGTTGTCCCATTAGACAAGGTTCCCATGATGTCTGTAAAGGCTGCTTAGCCCGGTTTTATTGACCACTGACCAGCTCTGATTCTGGCACAACACTGTCACCACCTCCTGCCAGCGTTTCCCCTCTCCTGGGCCTGAATACATCCTCCTCCCAGCAGTCCAGTGCTCGGGGTTTGACCACCAACAGTCCCCCCGTGCTCTGAGCTGCCAGTCCAGGCGGCACAGCTAACTGAGCGAACTAGCTGATGGCAGTTAGTGTTAGATTTGGCAGCAGTTTACTTCACTGTCCGTCAGGAAACTGTACGACTCGAGACAGAGCAGCCAGAGGACATCGGAGGAAAGACCAGAAAACATTTTCTCCATTAAATATTATCCAGTCGAACCAAAATCAGTGTTAAGCACTTGTGAGAACAGGCGTACGGGACACAGTGGGAATGACAGAAGCACCAACTGGAGGCTGTTATATTAAAGGGTCAGTAAGATTTAAGGGGATTTATTGGCAGCAATATAATATAATATTCAGAAGAAGTTTCTCCTGAACACTTGGAAGGAGAGTGTGAGGCGACGTGGTTGCATTCTGCAAGCTCATCACTTGATGCTGTTAAATCCTACACACTGGTCTTTAATCATGTTAAAATCTAAAAATAAAGGCTCGTATATCTCTCAGTGTTTCCAGTAGAAGATGAACTTAGTAACTTGAGTAATGAAGTGACCACCTGCGGCTCCTCGCGCCCCCTCCGAGTCGGTCAAGGAGCCGTTTGACATGTGAGAGTTGTTTCATGAACAGAGGTGGAAACGGGAGCATTAATCATCCAGGTTAGCCCCGCCCTTCACTCGTCCCTTCTTTAATGAGCAGGAAAGACGAGATGAAGTTGCCCCCCCCTCTGGCTGCAGCTCCTCGTCTGCTCTGTTCGGAGGGTTGAAGGGCGTCTGTGTGTTCATGGCGCCGCATCGATCTGCAGTTTTCTGCTTCATGAATACCAACAAGACGCCGTGTCCGCTGGAGCTGCGTCCTCTCAGTTAGCTGAGATTGATTCTGTGTGTGTGGACACGTATGAACAGAATTCTGGTTTGCAGTTGTAGCAGTTTTCACATTTATCAAGTAAATGTCAGAAAACAGTGAAAATAATTACCCAGAGTGCAAAGCAACATCTTCAAATTGCTTGTTTTATTGAATCAACATTCAAAACTTCGAAGATCTTCGGTTGATTGTGATATAAAAAGTTTTTGGCTTTATAAATTATTTAATAAAGAAAAGGATTTGATTGTAGTTGATTGAGAAAAATAATCAGCAACATCCGTGTTGGAAATTTTGTCTGACAGAGTGGAGACGTCCTGAATAATTGGAAAAATCAGCTCCAGATTTGGAAAATTCATGTAAACGATCCCAACAAGTCAGAAAACTGGCAAAACTTTTGTTTGACGACTTGTCGAGTTGTTGTCTGTTGACGTCAAACACACAGAAACAGGGCGGATCAATAGAAATGTTTGGTTGATGCAATAAAAAGTCTTTCAAGTTATTTTTTCGCTCACGTTATTTGTAATATGATATTAACTTGTAACCGTCAGTTGGCATCAGTGACCTTGACTAGTTAGAAAAAAAGTATTTTTTATCTTTAACCTGATGAGAAGTCAGGTGAAATAATATTTTAGTGTTTCTTGTTTGTAAATGTTTGTAATCATAGTAATTTTATTCGTTTAGCACTTTTCAAGCCTAAACACAAAGTGCTGTCCAGATTAAAAGATTTACAGAACAAGAATTAAAAACCAGAAACCTGTAATACAGGATTAGGAACATTAGAGCCTGAACACAGTCAAAATCATTCAAAGGGAGGACGAGAGACGAACGAGACTGAGGAGAAGCAGCTTTTTTATGGGAATATTCTCATCAATATTCTCAATAAACGACGCAGTTTGGAAGGAAGAAAGGGAACTTCTGGGAGTTTGGTTGTAGAAGGGACTAGAATTATTCGTTGTCATGACAACAGTAAGTTCTTGGTTCATAACTTTTGATTTTGAGTTGAAAAACTTTCACCAAAACATGTACGAATGTTTTTATTTCATTATTATTGGCGGATGACCAGGATACAAGTGGGATAAGTCAGCTTGTAGGTGTGCGTTAAACGGTTTGAAGTCACTTTGCTTTGTTTTGCCTTCAAACGTTGATTAACTCTTATTTAACAGACTTTAAATCCATTTATTTACATAATAAATGTCTCGCTTTTTGTACTGAGATGTCAGATATGGTCTGAAAAGTCTACAGAGAAATCTGAATTTTTCATATAATCGTATGTAGGAACCCTGATGAATCCTTTTTTTTAAAGCTGCCATTCTGATCTATAAAATGAGCCACAAAACTTTGGTTCTCTGTGGGCCTCAGAACACAGTTTTCTTATAATATATACAGTATAATCCATGTGTTGGAGCAATGTGATCAGCCAATCACAGCTCACCGTGAAACAAAATGCATGTTGTTGTTGTGAAATTCAAATTAAATTCAGGGGTGAAACAGTTAATGATGCGTTACAGCTGCAGGTATCTGTTGTTGTAAAACAGTGTCGCTCCTCAGACGACAGTCAAACACACTTAAAGCTGAACGTTTGTAACATCCTTTATTTGAACGCAGCATCAGGCTCCAGTCGAGCTGCAGAGGATCTGCCAGATATTTTCTACCTGCAGATGGTCGACAACTCTGAGGAGTCCAAACCTGAATTGGCAGTTAACTCCGACACGTCTCCACATAAACATGTTAACAGGAGCTCAGACTCACCAGCTGGGCGGAGAATGAACCCACAGAGTAGCGGCGGAAATGTAAAATGTTTTAAATGTGCGTGTGTGTTCAGATGGAGCTGGAGCTGCAGCTGCAGGCGGAGCGGGAGGAGGAGGCGGCTCGGCAGGCCGTCCTGGAGCAGGAGAGGAGGGACCGCGAGCTGGCGCTGAGGATCGCTCAGAGCGAGGCCGAGCTCATCCCCGAGGAGGTGCAGATCGACTCGGGCCTGCGCAGGTAACTGACACCGCCCCCCCCGTGTCACCGCCATGTTTGAGTTTCACTGGAACATCAGCGCCGCCTCCCGAGCTGAGGTTGGCTTTTATATGGAGGGGTCATAGCGAGTAAGAGGATGATTTTCCAGAAGTTTCTCTTCAGGTTTAATGAGGTCTGGAGCATAAAATCTGTTTTAAAAAAGGAAGAGACGCCGTGTTCCCAGCCGAGGTGTCAGAACCCTTCGAGCTCCGTCTGCACAGCAGGAACTTAACGACCCGAAACTTAACAGGCAGTTATTGTCACAAGTTCTACTTTTGTTTCCACTGCAGCTGATCCTGGAACTTAATTTGGGTTCTGATCAGGAGGTGATAAGAGC
>JAJHUR010025513.1:0-21309 GCA_027495735.1 Lutjanus campechanus | reverse complement strand
AAAAAAAACACTGCAACTATGTGTTTCTGACCTGTTTTTTAAGATTTATGACGTCAGTAGGAGCTGCATGGAAGTCTGAAATAGGGAGAGAGTCTTAACTATTGTTGGTTTTGGTCTTTTCATGGGATTTATTGACAGCACAACAAAATTTGAATAACATTACCCTTATCCTTTGAGCTTTGAGGATGTAGCATCATTGTAGTAGCCTTGCTGAATGTATTGTTCCTAGTAACAGCCATCAAGTTACATTTGTGACAAATTTTTTACATTGCCATATTTTAATTTTTCCAGATCTTCAGATGACATGTAAATCATGTCATGACACAGCTTGTGTTATTTCTTAATTGCAGTTTATAAAAACTAACACTCCTGTAATGGCAGAAATATTATATATCATATTATTTAAAAAATACTGAATATCTACATCCCATCCTCAACTAAAATGCTCTTGTCTGTCCTTAATTCATCCCTGCTGTCTGCACATCTGCTGAATCACACTCAACTCCCCAAAGGTCGCTTAACAACAACAGCCTTTCACAACATTTCAACATGCCCTAAGCCCCCTTTAGCTGCTGAGGGGATAAAATACTCCCCACAGCCGATAAAAGTGTTTTTTATAGCTGCTTTTAAAGCCACACCCATACCCTATCTATTCTTTTATTGCTTACTCCTCTTTGATAGATGATTATTGTTTAACCTGTCTTTTTAAATTAGTTATCCCAACAGTTAGTAATTAACAGCAATAATTACTGTAATTACACTATAATCAGAAACAAACGTGGGCAAAATTGAACAAAAGATGAGTCGGGTGATCACAGGTTACTTTTATTTTCTACTAAAATACATGTTTCATGCAGGTTTTGTCACTTTCCACAACAGTCAACAAAAACACAATGAAACTAGTGTTGAACAACCTGAAGGCGTTTTGCCTCACAACATTAGGCAAAGAAGGATGTTTAAGTCCCTCAGTACAAGGTTTTTGTATGTGCAAATTTCTAGTGGCTTTATAAATAAATAGTGAGTCTTCATCTGCTCTTACATGCTGTCACATGCTTTCATTTAATAACCAACAGCCAGTCAATCATATCTGGTCATAACGCTGCACTTAGGCCTAATTAATAATGCCAGGGAATAAAAAGGCTGTTAAGAAAATCATGCGGCAACACTTCATGGCAGGTGTGCATGAATTATCATGAATTCTTACATGACTTCATGCATGTAAAATCATGAATTCATTCATGTTGTACTTCATGACCTGTGCTGTACAAGAATTAACAGTATCTCATGCTTGACTTAATGCAAGAACAATACAGTAATTAATGCAATAACTAAGGTATTCCAATCATCATGATTTCTGAGATTTTAATGATGTTCACGTCTTCTTCACAGGTAAGTCTGCAGTTAAACTGACCAATCATAGCAGTGCTCATGTATTCTGTCAAATTACTAGTGTTGTAATCATGATTAACTAATTAAAAATTATTTCTTCATGACTTCACTGTGTTTGTGGCCCTTCAAATAAAATCAGGCCTTCTATATATTTAGACATCATGGTTTTGGAATAAATACAAACGCAAATTAGATCATAATTTTGGACTGCATTTCAATTATCAACAATTAAGTTGGGAACAGAAATATGTAAAGTATTTACTGTACTAATCATAAAATGATGATGATGTGCTATCAGAGATTAAGGAAACATGTTAACCTGAAATACCAGCTTCTCTGACAACAACGCTACAGCCAGTTTGTCCTTTAAAATTTGTACCATGGCCCATAACGTGTTATTATTTGCCTGTTTCATGTTAATTAGAGTTTAAATTAATGCCAAATGTTCGCTGAATGAGTTAGCGTCTGTTTATAAGTTGTAAGAAATCAAGAATATTCTTTCAGAGGGAGTAGATGTTTATAACGGTTAAATTGAGCAATATGTTAATGGGGTCTGGCAGGCAGTCACTGAACACTCTCCAGAGTGTCTATTTTCAGAGCAGTAGGCTTTTGCTTTCAGGATAACAAGCTTTGCTGTACATTGACAGACAATTGACAACAGCTGAGCAACTTACAGTGAAGAACTCGTCATTGCTTTTCATTGTCAAGATAAAATGTTGCACTGGTCTCGTGCTCTTGTTCAGTGTCTCTGCAGCCTGCAGGCAACCTGCCTGGGCATCGAGTCAAGGAGGAGGGGGTGGAGGGAAACAATTCACTTCAACTACACACTGTATATTAAATATATAAACTATCTATGGCTTCAACATGCTTCTTGGATTGCAGTACTCAGTTTTGAATGCTAGTGTGTTACATATCGCTGCTTTAATACATGTGATTTCACAATTATACCACTATAATATATATTAAGGGTTTAACGTGGACAGGTCATCACTTTGAAGGGCCACAAACATGATGAATTAATTAAGAAGTAATGCTTTGTTATTTATGATTACAACACTGCTTATTGCTGTGACCGGTTGGACTTTTACCTATGAAGAAGGCATAAACATAATTAATAACTGAGAAATCATGATGATTGAAATACCTTAGTTATTGCATTAATTAACGTATTCTTCTTGCATGTAAGTCATCCACAAGTTACTGTTCTGTTCTTGTACATTCCTGATAGTTCATGAAATGAATGAATTAGTGCTTTCTCATGCATAAGGTCATGCATGATAATTCATGTACCATTCCATGTCATATGCATTGGAAAGTGTAAAATAAATAATGTAACCAGTGAAATATTGCTTTTGAAATGTAAAAATCAGTGTACAGTACAAAGTAGCCAAAATGCTCTTGATAGAAGTTTATCTCTATGATTCCATCAACTTGTTTTAAAAATGTCGTACAGTTCGGATGGTCTCTTCATTGATTAGCTGGGTGTGGCATGTAAAAAGTTAACGTTTATCTCTTCTGTCCAGTGTTGTGACCTACAGAAAAGGTTGTGCACTGACAGGCTGTGGCACAGCTTAAGTTCAAACAGTGGAGTTGAAGGCATATGTGAACCAGAGTATCATAATAAATGTAAAGGAGAGACTTGAGCATGGAGGAAACTCTACGCTCTACTTTACAAGGCCTGCTATGATCTTCATATGAAAATAAAAAGAGGTAGGCAAATTCTCTCCACTGCTCAGACAACATGTAATAAGATGCAGAAATGAGTATGAAGTACTTGTCAAACATGCTACACACAAAGCCTGTTTTAAAGATGACAGTCCAGCACAGCATGCTTTAAAATCAGCCACCCAACCCTTTAAAAATAGTCTCCATCCTTATACAGCTGTTTGCATATTGATACTATTAAGACATGAATTACTTCTTCATGTAAACAAGGAGACAACAAAACACACGACTCATGCATGCATTATCATCTCCAGAATGTGGAACAACAGTAAACACAGACAGATGTCACTGCACAGCATATTTAGTGGCTTCTGCTCGGACTTTTAGGGCTGCGGGAGAATGTTAGAGAGCTTTGTTAATACACAAATAAAGCAACCACAATTCAACGCGTCTTCTTGTCTCTCTTACTGCCCGTCTGCATGACATCATTGAGGGTAAACGACATGAACGCAATCTGCTCAAGTTCACTTTCCTTCCCGCACTCCATCAGGCACGAAAACTGATCCTTGTCTCCGTTGTAGGCCAGGTCTGAGTAGCCGCTGGGCCCCCTGTGGATGATCCTGGGCCTGTCCCATCCTGACGAGTGCAGCGGGGATCGGTTCAGATACACGCCCATGTCCCTTCTGCTAGACTTGTTGGTTGGGTGGATGAAGAGGAGCCAGGTTTGCGTGTCTGGAGACAAGAGTGACGTGCCACAGGCTTTGCTTTCAGCGTCATCGTTTGGGACAAATTCAGGAGCGGGGAAGCCGATGACGCTGCCCTGACAGCCTGAAGGCGGTTCAACGAGCTCTGGGGCGATGTGGGGTTTATCAAAATACAGGCCACTGTTTTCACTCAGGGCCTCGCACCTGTGGCCTCCGGAGTTACGAGCATTGCAGTAAAGATGACTCCTGCCCTCATGATCTATGATCTCCGCCATTTCACATTCACACGACTTTTTTCGAAGCATCTTACCAAGATGCCACGTCTGGCCAAAATCCTCGCTATATACTGACAGTGCTCGAGGGTAGACTGTAAAGGGAATGGGGAAGGAACAGCATCTGTATGGGATGTAATAAGCGTATGCTGGGATGATCAATCTGCCGTTCTCCAGCTGAACACCGTGGCCTGGACCCACGGCGAATGTGGCCCACTTATGGATAGTCTCACCAATCACGCTTTCTGTTAAGTCTCTCGCTTGACTCCAGGTTTGCCCGTCATCAGTGCTGCTGATGCAGCAAAGACGGGCCTTGTTCTTACCTGTGATGATCTGCCTCATCTCTGTGGTGTTTCTCCAGATACAGATGAAAAATAAAAACAGTGTTTTGGTATTTTGTTCATATACAGGGCAAGGGTTCATAGTGCGGTGGTCTGGTAGACTTGCCGTCGACAGCTCCTGACTGGATGACCACTGGAGAAACATGACAAAAGACAGCAATTAAAAAGATGAACAAAGGTAATGTTGACAGAAGAGCTGCAATGATTAGTTGATTAATCAAAATGAGTTAGCAACTATTTTGATAATCAATTAATCATTTCATTTTTCAAGCAAAAATGTCAATCATTTGCTCGTTCCAGCTTCTAAAGTGCAAGGATTTGCTACTTTTCTTGTCATTTATGATAGTAAACAGGGGGGAAATTACCATTAGGCAAAGGTCAGCTATTGACTTTGGCCCCAAGCTGCCAAGGGCCCCATAAAATGCCTCATAATCATATGGTTAGGAACTTTTAACTTATCCTCAATTAATTATGTCTTTTTAAAAATCCATATGATAAAATGGCATCAGAATTCTTAATTCATGAGTGTCTCAGGGCTGCCCCACTACCTTGCACTATTTAATGATCTTACTGCTCATGTGCAACAATGATTCAGGAAGACAGAAGCCAGCTTGTGTAAACAAACAGCTCAGCATGGTGCAGACTGTTAAAAAATGAAATGAAGCTACCCAAGCTGTGCTGAAAAAAATGAGGAAGCGGAAGTATATTCCACAGCTTGTTCACCCTGCTGTAATCTGGCAAGAGATACAGAAATATCTGCTGCCATACCAACAGACTTCAAAACAGCTTCTTTAATGAGGCTGTCACACTCCCCAATTCATCCTCCACACTCCACCATAAATAAAGTTTATATTTATGACTATTTTAAAGGACTGAAAAGGGGGAGAAAATGGATGTGGAGGGCCCGAGACCTATGTTTGTCTTATGCCCCAAAATGACCACTTCCTCCCCAATAATAAATGAAGAGTCCTTGGATTTTGGACAATTGGTTGGACAAAGGAAGCTATAAGAAGATTACACTTTAGGCTCTGGCAAACTCTGATGAGCATTTTTCACAATTTTTTTTGACATTTTATACACAAAATGATTAATCAATTAATTATGAAAATAATCTGCAGATTAATGGATGATGAAAAAAAGTGTTAGTTGCAGCCATACTTGACAGACATCAGTACTGAAGCAAAGGTTGATCTGCTGGTTATAACGTGTGAATAATAACCTGAACAGATCCATCTTCTTTCAGCGTTCCTCTTCTCATAACAAGAATTTTGGCATCATGGTCAGAGGGTGAGGATCTTTTCTCTGCGAAGGCAAGGAAGTTGTGACTGTGCCTTAGGTAAATGAGAGCAGGAATTCTGTATGTTATCCCACTTGGCTCCTTTTGGAACAAAGTTGTTTTGACGGGCTCTTCTTCGCTGCCACTCTTTGATGGTGTGTTCCCCATGGTGGATTGGAGTTCCTATGAATAGAGAATATTACAAATATATGACATGAATCAGTTTGTTTTGTAGTCTTGTTATAACAATCTTTAAAGCACAGACTCACAGGAAGAGTTCACACTCCAGCAGCTCCTCATAGACACACATGATTGCATTGTTATCAATGGCATCTAACGTATAATGTGCATGCATAACAAAACCCTTACCTTCACTGGTCACTCTTCACATTTGTCACCCTTGATCTTTGCATGAACGACATTATACCGTCTAATTTCACGCCACAGCAGGAACCTCTGATGTTCACGACACTGATGCTATGGGTTCATCTGAAAAGAAGACGGCATTGAAGCGAGAGAGGCACTCACACTCACTTCCGCGTTCGCGTTAGACGCGTCCTGACTGAACTAGACATCGCGTTTCACAGTTTGGTCGAGCATTTCTCAATTTTGGGTGCTAACACTATATCTAAACGACGAACAAGCTAGCTACTAACTTTTAGGAGCATGAGTAATCTGAAACACGAAATGACTTTCAGTATATAGAGTCACACATGCGTATTGTTTTCGATTCAATTAGAAGATAGCTAGCTAAATAGTTTAAACAGATACAGGTTAAACGTTAATTCTTTTTGACGAGTAATTTGATGCCTTAGGTTATATTCAGAAATCCGCGGCATCTTCCCTACGATATATGTTTAATATCTTAAAGCACTGTGGGCTAGCTAAGCGGACTATTATCTTATAATGGAATTTAATCTTTGACTAGCAAAGCTCACTAGTTCTTCCGGTCGTGTCTAGAAGAGAACCCTTGATTTGCAAAACTCTCGTGAGACTTGTAATCGCTGTTCGTTCACTGTGTACCTTGTATGAACTGGTCATGTTTTATATTGTGAGAATTCAATGGATACGATCTGGGTAGGTTTAGGGACAGAAAAACGCCTGGTTATGGTCAGTGAGAGAGCATGGTTTGTGTTAAAATTATCACTCTCGCGAGCACTTTCGCGGGTCTGGGATTCCCTCCCTTCTAGACACGACCATTTCTTCCTGTAAGGAAAACATGTACATTTTTATCTCTTAGCGCCCTCTGCCGGACGGGGGGAGCGACTCTCATCTTACATGCTGTTGCTAGGTTACAGAGCACTACAGTGTGGCTCTAGATCAAAATTGTAGCGAGTAGTTGTGTCACTTCAGTTGGCGAAAAGCCCATCAACACTTGCAAAAAAAAAGTTGTTTTGTGAGGAAAGGATCACAGAAACAGATGAGAATGACTGCAGCGTCCTGTAAAATTGATGATGGACCGAGCTATCCTACCAAATGTTTCCCAGCCCGGACGTTACTCCATCGGAGAACAGAAGGTGGGTTAAGTTTAACAAGACCATTAAGATAATTAGCTATCACGTTAAGTCACATGCTAAATTGTTACTGACGGTAGAAAAGCGTGGCAACATACCTTTTTCACAACAGCCATATTCATATGATACAACAGGGTAAACACATGGGTTACTAATGATACCAATTAAGGTCGCGTTCCATTTAGTGTAGCAGAGCCTTTCCGGGGGGAGGAGTGTCATCTTTTTGAATATGTTCTATGACAGTAATTATGAAATATGCAATTCAAGATATCAGGCCATAAGTGGTGTCTTCCTCTGACCAGATGTTAAAACAAACAAACAACCAAACAAAAACAAAAACAAAGCTATTCATAGCCTACATGTAAATGTAAGGCAATGTTATTTGTTTATTTGTTTATTTATTTATTTATTTATTTGGATCCCCATTGGTCACCACCAAGGTATCAACTACTCTTCCAGGGGTCCACACAGGACATTCATTCATTTATTTTCTGTGCACTGACCAATTTTTAATCTACTTGAAGAAACTTAGTTTGGTTTAAAGCTTAGTTTGGAATGTTTGTTGTGGGTTTGTGTGAGGTACTTATTGATAGTCAGTGTACAATAGGCAGTCAGAACCCCCCTCAGTTTGGAGAAGCAGAGAGGAGTACCAGCACAGAAGCTAAATAGTGTACTGCTGTGCATAGGGTCAGAAACAAAACATATTTTAGCCACTTAAAAAAAATCACCCAAAAAATCAGCATCACTTGAAATATGCTGTATTTAAAATATTTTCACCACTTCACTTTGCTGTCAGCCTGAATTTTCTGGCTTTAAACAAATCAAATTTTGCTCAACCCAACCAAACTCATCAGTGATTTCAGTTCTTTTACCTTGCAGAACATAGGAGTTGTTGGTGTATTGTTGCTTCAATCTCTTGTTTTGTTTGTGTTATTGTGTGAATTGGGTCCTTTAAGAGGACATTTTAGATTCTCTGAAGTTACAGAATAAAGCAGACAAACTAACTGATCAAGGTAACTCCTGTGTTCTGTGAGGTAAAATTATTGATTTCACTTATGGAGTTTGGCTGGTTTGGATAGAAAAATATTTTGCTTTCTTAATGTCTGAAAAGGCTGTCTGAGGACACAACAAAGCAGTGAAAATATTCTAAATATAGTGTACACATTTTTTTAGGTGGACCTTTTTTTAAATGGCTAAAATTCCTTTTGTTGCTGACCTTGTCCACAGCAGAACATTGCTCAGCTTCTGTGTTGGTACTCCTGTCCTCCCTTTTTCTAGGTAATACACTGGGAGACAAAGTTCAGGCTAATGCTTATTATTATTCTTATATTGGTATGTGTGTCTATAGTAGCATGATAGTACTAGAAGTAGCATGATAAATGGTCTTTTTGCTCATTATATTAATTTTACTGAATGAATATCTCTTATACTGTATGCATGCACTGAATCAGGGAGAAGTAAACCATGACATTAACAAACTATGAAACTACGCAAAGAGTCAGCTTGGGTGTTTTAACATTCAGTAACATGAGTGGAAGGATTAGAAATTCAGTTTCTATGACAGATGACCTTGACAGTCACTCACAGTCAGTCACACTGAATGACTTTTGTTTGTATTTGGGGCAGTACAAGAAAACATGCACTATTTATCTCATGCACTCTTAGATAGATGGAGGGATCTCAGCAGAGTTGAAACGTTGAATAGTTGATTGACAGAAAATTATTCTACTACAGTTTTGATCATTAGTTAATTGTTGGAGACATCAATCAAGCAAAGTGATTTTCAAATATGATGATTTGCAGCTTCTCTCTGTTTTATATCACTCTAAATTGAATATCTTTGGGTTTGGGGCTGTTGGTCAGACAAAACAAGTATGTATATGTGTATATATACACTAATATAATGCTGCCATTATTTTATTCGCTTTCATTTTCCTTGTAGGTGCTGGTCATTGGCTTGTGGCTTACAGAATGGAAGAGAAGCAGAAATACAGGAATTTGCATCGAAGAATAAAAGAGTCTTACCGAAAATCTGAGAACGCCAGGGGGTCTGATAATACTCCTCATGGTAACACATTAGATGGACCTCTCCTGGTAAGCCCCTGAAATCTGCTTACTGTATGAAAGAAGTGCTTATTTGGCAAAAGAGGTCCCAAACAATTTCAACTTTCAGTTTTCTTTTGTAGCTCCGATTACACTGTGTTGATAAGCCATCTGAGCTCTGCTCTGTGGACATCAGTGAGCAGAAACTGAACTCTGTAAGACTCACTTGTCACATTTTTGTCAAAATGATTTGGTAGTTTGTGGTTTAAAATGATTAAAGACTTTTCCTTCACTGTGTTCAGGTCAAGTCTGAAGACCTGAAGGTGTTTGACAATGTAGCTTACATCGATGCATCTATTAACTCCCTCTCTTTAGGTGACTATTCTTTTGTGTAATGCAGATTCACTTTCAATAACATTTTGTACTTCTTGTCATGACTTTCAAAAATACTGTTGTTTTTCTGCAGAGTCTTTCAGCAGTTTTGTGTCTTTAAGAGAACTCACTCTGTCGCTAAATGGGCTACGCAACATTATGTTTGATCCTGCTGACTTCCCTCATCTTGAGGTAAGATGTGAATTCATTGTTTGTGTAAGGAAGGGGAGGCAACATAACAGTCACATGACTGACAAGAGGCAAAACAAGGCAAAGTATAAAATAACTCCACTCCACTCCACCCGCACCCTCTAACCTTTACATGATCAACCAAGGTAGTAGAGCTGTAATGATTAGTTGATTAATCTTTTAAATGTGAGGATTTGCTGCTTTGTTAACCATGACAGTAAATGAAGGATTTTGGACCGTTGGTTGGGCAAAAGCGATTTGTCTAGGCAGTTTAGACACTGGGATATTGTGGTAAACATTTTTCACAGTTTTTAACATTTTATAGACTAAACGGTTAATTGATCAATCATGAAAATAATTGTCAGAACAATTGGAAAATGGAAAATGGAAAAATTGTTAGTTCCAGCCCTACATGGCAGTGTACATAGATAAGAACACAAAAACACCAAAATGACACAAAAACAGTAAAGTACAATCTATCCATTCAACCCAGCCTCATCAACCTGCTACTCAGGAGTCCCATGACCATTATAAAGATAAACCAACAACATTCAGATACAAAGTCTCTTGATAAGATGACTAACTTTGACAAACTTATTAGATATATTCATGTTAATGTTATATATTTGGATTATTAACACATCACAGGAGTAATATACAACTTGAGACGACTTTTTTACTCCTAACAAGAACTTTGAATCCTTTTATTTTCATCCAAATGTTCTCTTGGTTCATTTTTCTGCTTCTTTCACACCTGCAATTCCTTCATAATGGAAGAGCTTTGATATTGACTGGTGATGAAGAACCCAATTTCATTTATATCTACTGATGCCAACATCATGCCTTTTGAAAAACATCATTATATTTGTACCTGTTTGATGTTTGAGCAGCAGCTAATCAAGAGAATTTTTAGGTGTGTAACTTTGGTAATATTTAAAATTGCACTGTCATCCTTGTCCTCTGGCTGCTTGTAGCAATAACTCCTCTTCTGTTTCTATTTTGTCTCCTTGACATGGTTACGTTTTTCTGAATTTAAATCCTCACAGGTTTTGGATTTGTCCTACAACAGTTTGTCAGCTCATGAAATTGTCTCCATCGGTCGACTTCCACGTCTAAAAGTCCTCCATCTGACGGGAAATCAGCTTCATCATCTTCATCCTAATCTGGGTGTTTCCAGCCATGATGCCACTCAACTGTAAGTACCTTATTTTCAATGCGGCAGCAATGTAAGAGTGACTAGATATTTTATTTTATTTATAGCACTCTTAGTATTAATTTATGGAAGGCTTCACCTGTGATTAGACAAGTGAAGATTAAGGTTAAAGCACATACATTTAAATAAATTGGTATATCATAGTTTTATGTCTGTTTACTTGGATATAAATTTTGGGGAAAAAAATCCACTTCTCTTCTAACAGTATTTACTGATTTGTTCTGGGAAAAATGATAAAAACACAAGTGGATAATTGATTAAATTACCGATTGTGGTCTTGCTTTTCTATCCCAACTTCACACACAGGTCAGCTCAGTCAAGCGCTGCTTTATGTAACGGCTGTTCTGCCAGTGAGGCGGTGGCAGAAAGCCTGTTTTCCATATGAAAGTTATTACAAAAAACTTTGATATGAGTCATGGAGAAGCTGGCAGAATGAAAGACAACTGATCTGTTTTATCACGCATTTTCCACAGTAAAATGTAAATTTGGTCTCTAACTACAGTCTGACATTGCCTCCAGTCTGCTTCATACCGTTATTACTGCAGAAAATATCTTTGATTGATGTCAGGCAGCGCAAATAATACATTCTGTTTCTCACAAAGTATTAACACGCCTTTATGGTTGGAGCTCTTGAATAACAACGAATTATAATTTATTGAAAGTTCTTCAGGTAAAGAAGTGTTCAGATCCTTAAGTAAAAATATTAATACTGAAAATACTCAACTATAAGTACTTAAGTAAAAGTATGTAAGTATTATCAACAACGTGTACTTTATGTATCAAAAGTAAAAGTGCTCACTCTGTAGTTAACATCCCTGTCAGTGTCTTAAAGTTATATATAATGTTTTTAGATTAATATTACAGCTGCATTAATGTTAATGTTGCATTTTACTGCTGTAGATGTTCATTTTAACTACTTAATTCAGTATACTGTTGGTAGTTTAATCTACTGCAATGTGTCATATTCTATAAGACCATCATAGTGTTACTGTCTTAGAGAATCATGTATCTATAAAAACAGTGAAAAACAAAATGTGACGCACCTTCCAGCTAATCCAAGAGAGTTTTAAAATAGCTTCTTTAGCTTAAGAAGTAGGAGAATTTTCTCAACCCATTAAGGAACACTTCATCCTTTATAAGGAAATAATAAAATTAAAAATTACCCAATGTTTCTACCAAAGGAGAAGGAGAGATTGTAATCTGAAAAATATCTAGTAAGTAAAGCTTTCGGACAAATGTAGTGGAGTGAAGAGAAAATATTTGCCTCTGAGATAGTCAAATGAGATAGCACAAGTACCTGGAATTTGTACTCAAGTGCAGTACTTGAGTAAATGTGCTTAGTTACATTCCACCACTGAACATAACAACTTGTACTAACAGTCAACCACAGAGAAAGGCCACATACTCAAGATGGATTTGAAACAGTTTGTAAACTGACCAAGAGGGGGCGCACAAATGTTCCAAATTCACACTTCAGATTCTGGAGAAGCAACTGTAGAGACAGTGAGTACACCTGCTCTACAGCCAGGTATATACAGCCCAGCAAGGTGTATGTTAATGTAACTTTATGGATGTAACTACATTCTGAAATAAATTCAGTATTTATTGGATTTTATGATGTCGATGAACTGTGCTGTTTTTCTCTTTTCATTTCTGTTCTTGTCCAGGCCGGCTAAAGAAGAGGACACACAGTTTAAAGCTCTTGAAGTTTTGATGCTTGACGATAACAAACTGTCCTCTGGAGTCTTCAACTGTCTCACAAACCTCAAGAGGTCATGATGTAGTTTGAAGTTTGCTCTGTAAAAAGTATTTCTTAAGGCAGACTTGCATAACAGAATCTGTGGAAACGTTCATTAAGAATTTTTTATTTGTCAATTACAGGCTAAAGTATTTGAACCTACAGGGAAACTGCATTTCTGAAATACCATATTTGCACCTGACGGGCGGTTCACAACCTTTGCAGACTTCTCTTGAAGAGGAAGCAGAAAGAGAGGAATTTGGTAAAAGCTCAGTAAATAACTCAACAATGAATATGTTTGTCAGATTGTCAACATCCTCAGCAAGATATTGATTTAATGATTTTTATCCCATCAATCCAGCCTCCACTGAGCCAAATCCTGGCACTTATGAACATGTCAAGAGAATCTCACAGGTAATTCATTCCTCATTTGTGGGTGTTTGAGATGTTTCATCACTGTGTTTCTTTTTATCGGTCAGATTTTAAAGAGATAGTTTGGATTATTTGAAGTGGGGTTGTATGAGGTCTTTATCAAAGGTCAGAGTATTACCTGATGCCAGTCGACAAGCAGTGAGGAGCACCAGCCCGCAAGTTAAGAAATATACTGTTGTGGACAGGGTCAGCAGCAAAACGTATTTTAGATACAACAACAACAAAAAAAACAAAAAACAATATCAGTTTGGGTGTACACGTCACAAGTATTTTCAACCTTTTCCAAACACAAGTTACATAAGCAAATACTGCTCTCTCCAAACCAACCAAACTCCACAGACAAAATGAATGATTTTACCTCACAGAACATGAGAGTTACTGGACGACCACTCCCTCTATCTGTCACTTTGTATTATGTTGTGACTTCATTGAATCTGAACTATCCTTTTAAAAAACTGAAGTCAGACAATAACACTAATAAACTAATAGATCGAGGCAGCGGTAGACCAGCAACTCCCGTATTCCACAAGGTAAAATCACTAATTTTGCTGGTGGAGTTTGGTTGGTTTGGAAAGAGCAATATTTGGCTTATATAACGTAAGACAGGCCTGTCTGATGGCAAATTTAAGCAGTAAGGGGAAAATATGCATGCACTTTTTGGGGTGGACCTTTTTTTAATCTGCTAAAATACCTTTTGTTGCTGACCCTGTCCACTGCAGCTCATTGATTAGCTTCTGTGCTGGTACTCCTCTCTGTTTCTACAAACTGGAGGCATCTAATATAGAAGATATACTAACTATCAGTAAGAACGACATACAACCCCACTTCAGATAATCTGAACTATCCCTTTTAAGTCTGCATTAAAGGGATAGTTCACCCAAAAATGAAAATTGAGTCATTATCTACTCACTCTGCTGGAGTTTCACAGGAGAGTTTTGTGGACTGATAAACTAAACCCAACCTTCAGATAGCATGAGAGTGAGTAGATACTGACTGGATTTTCATTTTTGGGTGAATTATCCCTTTAAACTTACACTGGTCACCTGAGATCTTTCACATGGAAAACCGGGAGGAGTTCTGCAAAGGATCCAGTTTGCCACTTCCAGAGCTTCAGTTCCTCAATTTAGCCGACAACAAGGTGTGGTGAATAATTTGGATACATAAATCAATCACGAACCCTTCTGAAAAACAAGCTAACATATCTCATCAGTGTTTTCTCGTCAGATTGTAGAAGAAGAAGCTCTGATGGCTGTCGCTCTTTTTCCAGTGCTCAGAGAAATCGATATTCGCTCCAACCCACTGACCACACAGAGAAGTGGTAACCTTTCTTCTCTTTTCTCCTGTGTTTAATGACTGACTCTAAATTTTTAATGCTGAAATCACCTTCATGTCTTTGTTTGCACACAGGAGACCCTCCGTTACTGACCTATTACCTCCAAGAGAGACTGGGGATCACAATAAAGCATAAGAGGACACAGGAAGCTGTGAAGCTCCCACTGAAGGTGTCCACTGATCCAAAATGGAAGGTTGGATGTGTTCTTTGTCCCTTCAGATTTCGCTGTATGAAAGTTAAACAGTTACGTCAACAAGTCATCTTTGGTTTTTTTTTTGACATTTTGGTGTTGCAGGTAGAAGAAAGAATCCCAAAGGTGTCAAAGAAGTCACAGCTGATGGATGCACCTTGTCCTGCTCAGGCTGAGAGAAGTGAGCTGGCTGTCAAGAGAATACAAGAATCTGAAGGGAAGAACAGCAGAGAAGACACCCTTCAAGAAAATACACAGCACTTCTTTGTTACACAGGTATGAACATGTCCAGTTTGAGTGTTCTTATTCCTGATGTCATTTGGGAAATATAAATTCTATAACCTCTGGGTTTATAATTCTTTTTTTAAAAATCAAGATGGATTATTGCCTACAAGTGTTGGCGGAAGTATTCAGATCTTTTACTAAAGTAAAAGTACTGACATCATACTGTGAAAATAGTTTGTTACAAGTAAAAATCCTGCATTCAAAATACTAATGTAAAAGTAAGTGAGTATTAGCATCAAAATATATTTAAAGTACCAAAAGTAAAAGTATGCATTATGCAGAATATCTGACTTTAGAATAATATATTTGGCCTAATGTCACTAGATTGTAGTGATGCATTCACGTGTAAGCATCAGATTAATGTTGCAGCGGGTAAAGGTGGGGATAACCAAACCACACACATTAAGGCTCTTCTATGTGATCTCCTATTGATAAGTAATGTAATATTTTTAAATCTCCATTCTCTGAGCCTCCCCTGAAGCCTTTGGAGGCCCCAGGGAAGGCCTACCTACCACTTTGAAAACCTCTGACTTTGTCTGCATTTGTCAAAATATTTGCCAATTCATTTCCTGTCAATAACTGGTTAATCAACAAGGCGTTTCAGCTGTACTTGTACATAAATCATACTTTATAAGCTTCATGTGTTTTCTATGCAAAAATCATCATTTGTAACTAGTAGCTACAGCTGTAAAATAATTATATATAATGGAGTAAAAAAGTGCAAGATTTCCCTCTGAATTGTGAAAAGTGGCACGAAAACAATGGACTCAAGTACAGCTACCTCAAATTTGTGTTCAAGTACAGTACTTGAGTAAATGTACTTAGTTACTTTGCACCACTGGTGCCTATGCCAGTTTCTTTGTCTCAACATTTCAAGTACTTTTCTCTGTTTTACTAAACGTTTTTTCATGTTCAGGTAACAGATGTTCCTGAATACGAGTTTGATCTTCAAGCTGAACTGAAAGAAACTGCAGAGAACAAAGAAGACGATACCATTCCTGTAAAGTACACAGGCTATGAAATGTTGATGGATGCCAAACCAAACCCTGATATGGTGCCTGTTGGTGAGAACTCTGGTTTCACCTGCAGCTTTGGACATTTTCCTCATGCCTTTAAAAAACTTTGGCCATACACTCACCCCTTGGTGAAGAGGAGCATAATGTTGATGGTTTTTTTCTTTCAACAGGAATTCAAACAGCTGTTCGGATGCTGGAACACACACTGAAGAATCTTAATGTTTACAGAGACTCCAAACCAAAACTTGATTGTATCCAGACACCATACAGAGAAAGAGAGAAAAAGGTTGCACAGAATTTATGTGCATTCAATCTCGATATTAAATAAATTCTAATAAATCCAGCAACTGAACTGAAAAGAACAAGGAAAATGTTATCACCTTTAAAAAAAATCTTTTGTCCACAGAATAAAGAACTTCCACCGTTGAAACCCATAAAGCAGCCCGCTGAGAGGGTTGATGAAATGATCAAAGAAATCAAAGGGAGTACATCGATAAGAGAAGTCTCGATAAGTATGCACATTTCTGATCCAGTAAAGCTAAATTGACCTTTTATGACCCGAACTCTCTTTCTGTAACACTGTTTTCACTGTTCAACACAGGCAGTGCCATACAGAGCACAGGTGTTAACAAGCAGGAGGCTCTGTCACTGCTGAGGGACATGAAGACAAAGTACAAGATGGTCTATGAAAAAACGATGGAACAAGCTGCCAGCATCGAGTCTGATAGAAACACCAACTGAAACGTAGCTGAAACTCTACCTGTGCAGATTCTCTAATTCATTTTAAGGCGCTTAGCTTTCGTCTTGCCTTGAATAACACCTTGTTGATGTTGATGTACAATTGGTGTGAGTGGAATGATGATAAAACCAACATACTTCAAAAATAAAAAGTAGTGGTTAGTGAAGCTTGCATGTTGATTAATTCCTCATAGCTGTGGAAGAAGATCATCGCTCACTTGCAGCCATGATCAAAAAAGAAAAGCTTTAATAATTTACCAGTGTTTCAACATGACAGTCTTCTTCAGGGTATTAATTGTTTTTCTGCATGTCTACGAGTGTGTGACTGTCTTCCTCCACGCCTGCACTTTTTCCTGGACTGCCCCTCTCCAACACTCGTGTATGTTTTCTCTACTCTTCCTGATTGATTCCTCATAGCCAAAATGGTATTGTCTGTAAAAACAAACTTTATTTTGAAGTTTACCAACAGGAAATCTATAGCCCAGCCCAAGGCATGAAATAAATTTTAAATAAATATTTAAACTTGTCTCACTTATAGAGACATATGTTTTTAATATATATCATATCTTTCATATCTGTTTTTTTTTCATGTTTGTTTTGCTTTTAATGTGTATGCCCACAATCCACCAGTGTATGTCTCATACACGTGACATCGTCTTGTAGCATCTTTATACAATACTGGCAAGATTTTTGTTTTCACTCTTGGTTGTCCAACTCATAAGTTTGATATTATACATATCTACTAAGGACCTTGTGTCTAGTTTGACTGTCATATACAGTATATTACTTACAAGTTTCAGATGAGAGATCTAAGCATTTAGTAAAATCTTATCTTTCTTATATGTCTTTCTCATGTGAGGTAGTAGCATATGGAGCTTCAGCCCCTGCAGTATTATCTTTGTGAGGTTTAGGCAGCTGCTCCCCTGCATGTGGAGAGCTACAGAGTTCATTAGAATGATCGTCTGTAGCTGTGACTGCATGTCATCTGCTAGAATGATAGTGTTTCTGTCTGTTCCTGTGAGTCTGTCTGATTAATATTATGTGACAAGGATAGAGTGATGGATTTGAGCAGTTGCAGCAGTGGCCAGAATTAATCCAGCATACATGCATACTGTAATATGCATCAACTGTCTGACAACAGACAGTAAATAACAAGCTGACTGTGTCTTCTTTGGGGAGAGTCACTTTCAATTGTTTGTGCACATTTGTATCTTTCCAGTCCCAAAACAGCTTCAGTGTTTCATCTGGCCCAGCCTGTTTCCATATGCATGTCCTTGAACATCCCCGCCTGTAGTTACTGGTGATATGTTTAATTCTAATATTAGGCAACAGGCTTTGATAATTAATGAGGCCTCCATCTTGTGGAAGTGTCCAGAGGCAACGCAACAACACCACAACAACACGTGACTGCTCTGACTTGATTCATGCATCTCACATTATACCTTCTAACCAAAATATCACAATACAATACACAATGAACCCTGTGGTAATTGAAACGAGAAGGACTGCTAATTCATATTCTGGTATATTAGCAAAGTTGTCAACCTCAGAATAAATGTTACTTTACAAAACAAGTAGAATAAGCTGTAGAAGCTTCAGTAAAGCTACAGTAGCCGTGATCATTCGTGTTGGGCGGGAAGAAGAGTATTTGGCAGAACAGCAGTAGATCTCTATAGTTCAGTATGATTTACAGGCCACATTCTGAAACACATTTATGTTCTATTACACCACAGGTTGATATGAATATGTGACATTTCTACAAGCTTACAGTGGATGCTTTTTCATTTCTAGTCTTGTTTTGTTTTTGTTGTTCATTCCTTTTTTGATTTCATGGTCTTTGTCCGTCATATGAGTTCAATTATTTTTCCTCAGAGCAGTTTGCAGATGTGGAATGCACTTTCAGCCCAGGTGGAATAAATCAATAGGTACTCTGGAGATATTTCATGGGATTTGACATTATTACAGTCATGTGGATGTTTTCCGGCTTCTGTATGTATTAAATGGTAAATAATGTATGTAATGCATAAAGTAAGCAAAGTGCGCTCTGTATACAGTTAGTAGATACTTTATGGTTACTATATCTAATATGTTGTCATTCTACAATGTGTTTATATTTTCTTCTTATTTTAATTAAAAATTTTATTGACTACTTTCATTTATTTTCCAAATATTTTGATATATGACATTTATTTCTTTATAAATTGCTGCAAAGTCTTCTTAATTTATGATCTAGATTATTAGATCTCTATATCAAATTCCTTCCATTGTCATTCAAAACTAATCATCAAATGATTTGTTCAGATTTTTTTTTTTTACAATAACCAATGAAGATCAAACAACTGGTTCTGCTTTTACTGGCACAAACACAACAGTATGGAAGCCATTTATCACCAATGTCATTTTAAAAACAAAGATCCTGTAAGTCATTATCATGAGAAACCTTTCCAAAATAATTACTTACTTATCTCAAAATAATGTGTTAGTATGTCAAAATAACTAGATTCTTTCTTAAAACTAGTAAATAAAGTAATATTAGTAAATTAATCGGCAACTATTTTATGAGCTAATTTAATAATTTATTTTTTTACATTGGTGGAAATAGGGTTCCATACAACTGAAAGCATCAACATAATGGTGGTCATGCATGGTGGGATGAGGAAGGATATATGAAGGATATGTGAACAAAGTACTGTTAAGTAAAAAATAAAAATAAAAAAGTTAGAGATTTAAAGTTATAAATAAGTACATATATGGTCCTGTGGTTTGATTTAACAATGAAAACAATGTAAACAGTGTGTTTGTTCTGGTAAATAACTTCAAACAATCAGTAGTTTCCTGATCTATGTGACCAGGCGAACACCTGGCCTTCAGTCTGAGGGTCTCGTTGGGCTCTTTTCATCTTTAGCGGTATACAGTATTTGATGGTAATGAGGAGACTGTGCCAAATGGCAGAGATCTGACACGCTGCAGAAATACTATTTTCCAGTCCACTGGAGCAGAGCTCGTCTGTGTTGCAAAGATATCTCACAGTATCGGACACCACAGCTGCTGAAAATCTCTTTTGCTTAATGTGACTGAACTATATAAAACTTGTGATAAGTCTTTGCAGAATCTTTGTTTTTCCACAATGTGTTTACTGCTCTACACAGCTCAAGTAAAGGCCGTATGAGGTTGTTGCTTTTAGTGACATGGTGGAGTTTGTTCTTCAGCCAGTGAGTCCTGGCATGAATTTATTTTGCCTGACCAGAATGTTGTTACAAAGTGATTTTGAAGTGATAATGATTCAAGCATCTATGGTTGCATAAGTGCTGTGTTTTCATGCTGGAATTCTTTGAAAAAGAATGGACAAATACTGTTGTGCAAGAGGTCGTTACACACGTTAGTTTTCAACAGTTTTGGGCAACGATCAGTCACAGTAAAAACTGTTATATTCCAGCCAGGGCGTAGGTATTCACTGATCTCATCACAGACAGAACTGTTAAGTAACTTATCAGAAGCTAATCCTCACATGTGCATGTTCAGTGTGCGAACATAGATAACTACCTTTCAGCTTTGTCACCAGCTTTTTTGTGATAAATACACCTTCCTTTGTCTGCTTGTGTTCATGGCAGCTATGATAAACCTGCCTCTTCTCTCTCCCTGCTGGATTTACACTATTTTGAATGCACTGATAAGTAATCATTGGATAGAACATTTGGTTAATAAAAAATGTATCAAATAAAATGCAATAACTTTTGATGGATGAATCAAATTAGTCCTGGCCACAAGTCCTTACCCCTACCTTTCTAAACGAATTTGGCATCAGGAGAAAAGTCAGAAAGTCTGTTCAGGCAATCAGTACATAATCAAAGTGAGCCATGCTTGAATCTGCCGGCACGGTTTACTCTTTACACCGTCAGAAGACTTCATGTTGCTTTTTAGTATAGATACAAATATAAGGTTAGGCCCAGAGGATAGCCAAAAATACTGTAACTTCTCCTAGACATTTTTATCTAAGCAAATCGATTCTAATTTATTTTGAATGCAGCACATTAACACTGTCAGTGAACAGAAACGTCTTCATGAAATACCATCTCTATGAGGGGAAATACTGTATTGCACTTCCAAGTTAGGGGAAATTTGGAGGACTCACATGAAACATGACACAAAAAAAAAAACTGAAGCAGCGGAGGCCGATATATGTGATTTTTGGTCCCTATAGTTCAAGCTCCAAAAACACCGGATCCTACACTTCCCATAATGCAAGTTGATAGTATTTTTTATTAAAACCTGTCTGTGTAATAAATGCCCATATTGTATTCAAACTCTAAACACACCAAGTTTGCAGGCTTTTCTGTAATAAGTTTCTCTAAAAATGAAAGTAAAAGTTTATAAACCCAAACCAAGATAATCCAAATAACATTACTATGACATCATCAGTGTTAGTTTTTCAGAGGCAAGGAGGTTATGTTTTCTGTGTCATTTGTCTGCTTATCAGCAGGATCACGGAAAAACTATTGACCCAATTTTCTTGAAACTTTGTGGAAGGGTGTAGCATGGGCCAAGGAAGAACGCATTAATTTTTGGAGCAGATCAGAATCACGTTACCTTGTGAGGCAG
>JAJHUR010025496.1:0-15900 GCA_027495735.1 Lutjanus campechanus | reverse complement strand
TTCTAAATTAGGGCTGTCCTCTGATAGCTGCAGATTCAAATCATTATTCTGCGACCTTTCCAGTCACATATCTGTTTTTTTCTTCTTTGTCAGTCAGTGTACAGGATAAACAGATAGATGCTCACAAAAATGCACAGGAATATAATTTCAATGAGGAATTAGGGGGAATCATAAATACATTTTCATATTAGCTGGCGCATTTACTAAAAAATCCTTTTGACAACATGTGCTGGTGGTTAATCGTTTTTTATCCGCAAGAGCAACGCAACAGCATGACTGACTGTAACCTTTACAAACACAGTTTCAAAATCACCGCTAACAACAAAACTAACTGTGATGGAAGCAGAGAAGAGTTTGTCTTTCCACTATTCCAGCAATCATCAACTCAGGTTGGGTCGAAATGAGCCCTTATTTCACGGCGTGAAGGAGCGCAGAGCGTGCAGGGCAGGTAAGGTAGTATAGCAGCTGACGGCGCTGGTGCAGCCTGGGGGAGTGAAGCTCTGCCGTGCGCTTATTTTACCTGAACTATAGGAGAGCACAAACTAGTACTCTCTCAGACTGTGTGAAAATCAGAAATGACGAAGGCTTTAAAATACGATTCTTACGGGGCGGATGTTTAGCTCAGTGGGTAGAGCGCCCGCCCCATGTATGGAGGCTATCAGTCCTCTGCAGTGGCCGCTGGTTCGGCTCCCGCCTTCGGCCCTTTGCTGCGTGTCATTCCCTCTCTCTTCACCCCCTTTCCTGTCTACTCTTCAGCTATACTATCAAATAAAGGCATAAAAGCCCAAAATATAACTTTAAAAAAAATAAAATATGATTCTTACTGGTAAAACACACTCATGCAGGCTGATAGAGGAAAATAATGTGGTGCACTGAACAGGAAAAAGAAAGAATTGTCAAATATTCATATTTCATATTGGATGGTCAAATGTGATTCAATTAGAAAATCTAACTACAGTATTCAACCTGAAAATATTCTTTATGTTCAGATTACAATAAAGTACAGGAGTGATGACTCTCAATATCTGTAACGTTGGAGCTCTTAACGTTAGATCTTCAGATCTTCCTTTTACTTTAAACTAAACAAATGTTTAGATTTAGGGCTCAACCAATGCTGGAGTTTTGGGGGCCATTACTCTTAGAGATATCAGGGAGTAACTAGAACTACCGCCTTGCAGTTGTATGCCTCCACCAACTAGTTAAGGTCTATACCGATATAGGCCAACAACCAATATAGCTGATTAGCCAATACTGGTGGACAGACACATCTGTCTGGCTCTACTTAGAAGGTTAAGCTTTGAGTTGCCACGTCCATCAAACATACTCCATGCTGATGTCCAGAGACTATGTAATGTTAGCTTCTTGTTAAGGCTGCTTTGGTTTTGCCAAATTAGCACCAATTAACGCCTTCATGGTCGAGTATTGAACAGCCGAGTACTCACTCTGCCGTTTGTGTGCATTCCACAACCGTTTGGCGATGCTGGGGCGCCCCATGATTGCCGTTCCAGCGGATTTCAACCTGTACAATCATATGTAATTGGTGTGTACACCGTGTGACACCGTGTGACGCCTACTACCGCTGCAAGCTGCGTGTGGGACTATTTCCTGGCTGGGTGCAGTGACTTCCTGGAGGCTTTGTCATTGCTGTGAGGTTGCCAAGCAACCGGTGGGCACCAGCTGAGATTACACATAATAGAGATACAATTTGTCAATTAGTGAGATTTGAGGTGCCGGTAGGTGGATTCTATTACCTTCAGACAGAGCCACGCAGGCGGTTTCCCCTCATTTCCAGCCTTCATTTGAAGCTAAGATAACCATCTCCTACATATGAGCTGCATGATTATGGTGAAAATCATACTCACAATTATTTTGGATAATCCTGCTCTTTGACATTTAAAGCACTGCTTTTACTTCCACGTTGTGTTACATTCCTGCTAATGAACAAAACTACACATTAAAATAAGACTCGCCCTTATCCACAGTGCATCTCCTAGAAGAACAAATATATAAATAAGATTGTGCCAAAATTTACACAGAATTAAATCAACAGCACTGCTTTCACTTTCATGCTGTGCTACATTCATACGATGTCGCGCTGTGCAGTGTATTCTGTTTGGCCTTCATGCAGTCATTGTACTGTAGTTTGTGGCATTTTTTCGGGTGGTTGAACGAGTTAGTGCAGTGCAGTCTCATGCACTCTTTGCATATGATCTGTTCTTGCTTAACATCACTTGCCCTAAACCTGAAATATTTCCAAATAGTGCTCTCGATATATTAACCAATATTATATCAATATTGTGATATGAGACGAGATATTAACTTACAGTACAGTACAGTGATGTACTTTTCTGAACTTATTAGACTGTTCTAGCAGTTTTATTACTTTTTATTCTTTATATTTTGTGAAGGCACAAATAATCCATATTGCTCAGGCCTAACTCGACTACAATAAAAGTTCTGGATCCTAGAACCTAAATAAAAGCATCCATTACAGCAAAATTAGCTTAAAGTAGTTATTCTGTAGGAAAATGGTCCCCGTCAGTGTTTTACTATGATATATCATGTTTTGGATTAATATTACTGCTGCTTTAATGTGTATGTTGCCCTTTACTGCTGCAGATGTTTGATTGAGCTAAGTTAACTTCTTTATATACTCCTGGGTATTTTATTCAACAGCAGCATTTTATAGAAAATGTGTATATTGAGATATATATTGTATATCATAGAAATAGCCTAAAAATGTTGAGATATTATTTAGATGCCATGTTGCCCAAGCAAGCGCTTCACCTTCTGCTCCAGACATTTGATTTTTGTTTTCTTGTCTGCTCTCTGTTGTATATTTCTCTTCTAGTCTGGACAGTTTGATTTAATATGCAGCAGAGTTTCCTATATTGCAGTCGATCATGTTCATTGAATTGTGGGAAGCCAAAGTCGTGATTGAGATTAATATGCAGTTGATCGTGCAGCACAACATGACATTCTCGGATATCTCCCAGCGAGAAAGCGGATAAGATTGTTTTCTCAAAATGTTGAACTATTCCTTTAATTTGTGCACAAAACTGAGATCTGATATAGAGTGCAGCTCCTATGACAACATAAAACCAAAAAGGACAATCCAGCTGATGTACGAAAAACATGAATAAAACTCACAACATCTAAAAGAAGCTACGACATTAGAAGAACTCGCAGAAAATAAAACGGTGTGGCTGATTGCCAAGGTAGCAATCGATCACTGGCAGAAAACAACGCAGCAACCTTTTCAGAGCATGGGAGTTGTAGGTTAACTGCACAGTGCCGTCAGTGACCTGTTTGGCATGTTTTCATGTCTAATGCTTTTAAATCTGGAAATTGAACCAGCTTTGAATCTGTCATGAAGAAGAAAGACAAACATTTAGCTTTTTTGGAATCTTGGTAGCTATTTTTTTTTTTGCCCATCTTATTCTTCACACCTCTCTTCAAACAGACTCACTTCAAATATCCAGTCCTCTTCTTCTTCCTCATCTAGATGCATCTTCGTCTGGCGCAGTGCCCGGCCCTGTGCGAGCGGTTCGGAGGACAGGTGAAACTCCACCCTCTGCAGGTTGAAGCCCAAACCCGTGCCGATGGCTTTGATGAAGCTCTCCTTCAGGGCCTGGGTGGAAAGGGAGGAAACACAGTCGACCAAGAGTTACATGCAGAAAATGATCACAGGCACATAAGGAATAGAATGACTTCTGTGTGTCTCACAAAGCTGAGGACAGTGTGTCTGTGTGTGTGTATTTTGGCTCGGCAGCACAATAACTTAAAACCACAACAGATGGGAATCAATGCACACATGTAGAACAGTGTGTATACAAAAGAGCGACTTTGTGTGTGCATGTGTGAATGTGTGTGTGTGGTTGTGTGTGTTGAGCCAAAACCAAGCCTGCTCGGCAGCCAATGAGCCACAATAACAGTATTACAAGGCTAATCGCTATGGCAACCGTCGAACTCTGCCATTAGTCAACAGTGTGGTGATGATATCAGAGCTTGACGTCTCTGTGCCACCCTCTCAATCTCACAACATCTTTACTTAGCACCACCGATGCTGTCGCTGTCCATCTGTGTGTGTGTGTGAGTGTGAGTCTGCAAGAAGGAAAATACATGAGAAAAAGGAAAAAAGGACAAAAACTGAGAAAGGGAAAAGAAAGAAAGGATGTGGTGTAGCTGTGTGAATGAACTGCAAAGACAGAGGAGGACGAAATGTGAGAAAAAGAGAAAATTTGAGAAAAACACGCCAAATTTTGTTGTTGTTCCAAATGTACAAATGTGTGTGTGTGTCTTAAAGGACATCAGCAATGTTATATTCTTCCCATGTCTCCTTCTCACATACACATGCACAAAAAAAAAAACACTGCCCGTGGGGCCCAGCAGCGATGCAAAGTGACGACAGGGTAGTATGGTTGCCATGGTTACCCAGTGGCGGTAGAACGCGGCGAGCTGCTGCTGCTCCGAGCCGGCTGATTGGATGACGCTCCACTCGTACGCTGTAAACTGACGAGTCATGATGCGGAAAAACTCCGGCACAGAGCTGCTACCTGGAGGGAAAGACGGGGTGGGGGGGAAGGAGGAGAGGGAGGAGAGGTGTGAGGGAAGGGAAGAAGACAGAGAAAGATGGATGGAGATGGAGGAAGACAAAGAGATAAGGGAAAGGGAAGGAGGGAGACAAAGGGAGAGAAAAAAATGAGGGGAGAAGAAGGTGGAGGCAGGCGTCAGAAGTAAGACAGAGATAGAAAACAAGCGCTCCCAAGATTATCCAAACATACTTAGTTTTTGAGATTAGTGTGGACTGTTTCCTCTCAGAGAAACATCTCATAACACCACAGATTTTAATGAGACTGTCACACACACACACACACAAACACACACACAAACACACACACACACACACACACACACACACACACACAAATCCAAACATTTGCACACACATGCAGCCTTGGCTGACAACTGTTACATATACAATGCAACAGTGACCCCTTGTGGTGGAGTTGTAGAATACATAAGGAATATCATTTCTGCCCTGTGATTGGGCTGATTATACTGACACATTTGGCTGTTAAGGAATAATTATCATTAGTATGAGATGATGGAAATGGACAGCTGACAGATTTTTGTAGTGACATCTGAGCTTTTGCAGTGATGCAGACAGCAACATGATCAATTCAAATATGTTAGAGTTTTCCTTATGGCTCAAATATTGGAAATATTTCAAACTCTCACATTACAGGGTACATCAGCAAACAGCCAGTTAGGACTAGGGGTGCCGCAATTTCAGTCCTCATCAAACATTTATTGAACTGCATATATGTTGCATGCATGTTGTCTGATATTTGCTTATATAAAAGCTTCTTTTTAACAGGACATAGTGCAGATTGGTTTTAATTGTTAGCTTTACAGGCAGAATTCTGTGTATATTTGATCCCTTTTCTTAATTTAGGTTTCATATATTCATATATGTTGCTCTATTTAAGTTCTTTATTTATAGTTTTAGCTTTATTTATAGTGTTTATAGTTTATAACAATAATAAAATGATAAAAGTTTATTGTTTTGGTCCCCTGATATAATTTTGAACAATAAAGTTTATTATTATTAAACTGTGAAATATTCTTCCTCCATTACATATCTTTGTCACCCATGTTCACTACTTTTGAGGGATCATTGCAAAAAATATGTTTGTGTATCAATTCTATATTCTGTATATTATATTCTGCATAAAGAATATAGGCTGATATATTGATCTCAGAAGTTTTTTTTAAACTCCCTATTATCTGTTATCTGCATTAGCCCCAAAAATTCTGTTTCAGTTGGGCCCTAAAAAGCAGGATCTGCGATTCTCGCAGTATTTTTTCCACTCCAGTCCCACCTACTTGCATACTGTTGTATGATTGGTGCACATCTGAGGAAAAGAAAAACAAAACAACACTTCAAAGAAGACACTGCTTAATGTGATCTGACCGCAGTAATTGACAGTCATCAAGAGAAAAAAACAATGATTTGATTATCTTTACAAATCAACACTCAGTAGTCTAACAATGACACAGCCGTCAATGCTAAAGTCTAAATTGAAAATCGAATTGAAAGATTTATTTATTTTATTTTATTTTATTCATATGCACAATAATAAAACAATAAAAAAATAATAATGCAAAGGCAAATAATTGTGCAGGAGAGGAAAAGAAGCCCAATGGGCTTATATAAAATCCTCCCCTCAAAGAAATGATGAGCTTACAATTGTTAAATAGAATCAGGGATTTGAAGAATCGGCAAAACCTCTCATTAGAAAATCAGCCTTTTTAAGTTTTTCCACTCCGCCCCTATTTTGGAGCAAAGTGCCTAAAATAACCTCCCCAAGTTAATGTTAATTAACTGTGCAGCCTGTTCAGACATGCAGTCCATTGAAAGCATAGCTGAGCAGGACTTTATTTAACTTGGGCCGTGCTGTTGTTCAGGTAAGAGGAAGAGAATGAATGTGGTTGACATTATCCATGTTGCTTTAACTGTTAACCTGAGTATTTACCTGGCATGGTGGTCTTCATTATATCCACTCCGACCTGCAGCCCCTGTTCTGCGGCGAGCACAGCGTAGTCCCCCTGGTGGGACAGGTTGAAATTCCAGGCCGGGGGCTCAGGATCTGAATCTGAACTGACCTGGACACAGACAGCAGGGCAGTGATCAAACAGTGCATATTTTCAATTAATTATGAAAGTTGTCATGTACTGTAGTTCACTATCAGCAAACAGCAGAGGAGACAGCACTATACAATGAGGCAAGCTGCTAATTTAATACTAATAATTTATATGGAAACACTCAGATAAAAACTTGTGGCATGTGAACCTTCACTGGTGTTGCCAGGTAAGGTTTCCCTCTGGGTGATCGCTCCAGTCTGACCTCTGACCAGGGGATCCCCATCCTCTCGCACACAAATCTCCTCAGCAACAACCTGCCAGCCTGGAGGAGCAACAGACAGACAGTCAGTCAGTGTGTTACAGTGTTTAAGATTCACTGTGAGGGAAAATATTTAGGCTAGGTGATAAGTTAGCATGCAGAAGGAGCCTGTTGTCACACTTTATTTTACAGAATAATATAAGACGTAACAAGCATCGTACTTTGCATCAAGTTACACAAAAACTGAAAATAATATGTTCTTTATTAGATAGTATCAACCTTTATTAGACCCGTATTAGACAATATTAGAGTGTAATTATGGACACATTGCAACAGAACTGTACTGTAAATTAGAGTGTATTATTTGCAACCGTTACACCCTCATTAGACTTAATTAAGTTTAGCTTTAGTCTAATTAGATACAAAGTATGACTCGTTGCGTCTTGTTAGTGAACTGTAAAATAAAGTATGACCCATAAAGTTAGCAGTCAGTCTCACCATGGCTGATTTAGCATCCTTGGCAAACACAAACTGTCCGATCCTGTCCTTCTCCTCCCGCTGAATGCAGCGAGCAGCAAAGAGCCAGTCAGACCTGCTCGGTGTCCACGACCCACAGCGAAAAGCCCAGCGAACAGAGCCCATAGTGTCTCCTCGCCTCTGTCTGTCAGCTGGACTCCTCCTGAACTTGTCAGTGAGCTAACGTTAGCATCGCGCGTTAGCATGTAGCTGGGCTCTGACCGACAAAACCCGTCTACAAATATAACAAGTCAGACATTCAGGTTCATACCGCAGCGGGTAACTGGAGGCGGCTATTAAATATACAACACAAAACTTCTGCTCCTTGTTTACATTCTAGGTTTGACAGCATGCTGCACATGCCCGGAAGAGCCCGGCGAGATTGAATGTCGTCATTAGTGGGCGCGGTGGAGGATTGACCAATAGGAGCGATTGAAACAGTGCGCAACAAACGATACCTTCAGGTGCTCTATTGAACATTGTAAATACTATGAAAGCGCGTTGGGGTTTCAATAAATATGTCAGTTTTCTGATACCTGAGAATTGATATTGTTAAAAAAAATCACGGAAGCCAGCTGACTATAAATGTAGTGTATCTTAATCGTTATACTTCAAAAACAGACAGACAGACTAAACAGACAGACAAATAGACTAAAATCTTGAAAGTCAATTAAACTTCTCCCTTCTGCATCAGAATGGCAAAGGTTTGCGATGTGCTCCTTCAGAAAAAAAAGAAAGAAAAGCAAATGCCTCTATTACAGGGCACAATTTTCTACTCTTAATTTTCTATTATTAGAACCCACAAAGTCGTGCGGACAGCTTGAACCCTGATAATTCTCCAGTTTCCGAGGCATCCCTGAAAGCTTCAATAAAATTGTACCTCTACGATGTTGTTTTGATTGCGGTACATCTGTGTGCGTAAGGTGAGTTCTCTTTACAATATATTACACATAATGTCTCATTGGAGGCGGTGGTAAGACAGGTAACACATAAGACAACATTACATTTATGATTATGATGATAAAATTGTGTTGCACACGTCTAATTAGAAAAAATCTATATCGTAGCGTAATATTCGTCGGAAAAACGTTATTTTGACTAGAAATATTTGCTAGATATAGGAGGGCATGAACTAGAATTTTGTCTACATGTAGTTTAAAAGAAGAAACGTATATGTAAACCTATCTATATACACTTATATATGTATTTTTTGGGTATTTTCTCCTTTTAGTAGCCAAGGAAAGATGATCTAGGGCTGCACAATTAACTGAAATATTATGAAAATTGCAATATGGCCAAGCGCTATATCGCAGAAGCTCCTTTTTTGATAAAGGAAAATGTGTGGGGGGAAAACAGCATAATAATGAAGTATTGTGGATCTGTAAATGCACTGGCCTACAAATTTTGTTCTCTAGATGAAAAAAAAAACATGTTTGTTTGGTGCACACCCCAACAAATGTCACATCATCGTTATTTTTTTTCAGTGAAAATGAAAATTGTGATGCAAAAATTCAGCAGTGTTTCATTAGTGACAGCATATCCACCATTCTTACTTTAAACATCAAAATCTGCATTTAATTTTATTGACAGATATTTTGGTTAATGAGAGATCTCTTACTCAAAACATCATCAGTCCATTTTAAAAATCCATGAAAAAACACCACTTCACAAGACAAATAACAGAAATGCTTAACATGTCTGCACTTCTAATAAAAAAAGAGAGAGACTAACTTATTGCACATAATATTTATCTAATATAATATTTTATGCTTTATTTACTTAATGTTCTAATTCTGTTTCTCCATATTGTAAACATACCTTATCTACCTGTCTTTTTTCTGTCAATACTGGACGAGTGAGCTCGTCACAGTTACACAGTTAACAGTTAGTTACATGTCCATTATCATGGACATGTAACTAATTGACATTTCCCTCCGATTTTGGATTATATACCAAAACTGACCTAAATTGACACTCTATTCCAATAGTGGGCCTTATTAACAACACTCTGTTTTACTGCAGAGCCCTTCCAGCTTGTGATGCTTGTCCACCTGTGCAAGCTCACCTGGCAGCAGTCCAGACCAGAAAATAAAGGTGGAAAACCCTGTAAGTCATGCTGCAATATTTCTCTGTGGGCTTAGCTACATCAAATCAGGGCTTCATCAAGGCAAAAAGCAACCCCCCCACTCAGAAAAAAAAGACTTTTGATGATATTCTCCTCCAGCCAACCAGCTGTGACCTCTGCAACTTCTTGTTCTTTTTTCCACCTGATATTTCCACAGCTTCAAGTCTCACATGTCCTTAACACAGAGGCAACAGCGAATGTGACAGCTTGGACCAGTCTCCCTGGTGGGACACTTCACAGGGACTGCTGGAGCCACTGAGGGATTCCTCCCCTGATGAAAACTGCTGCGCTTTTGAAGGAAAACTACTCGGCTGGACAGGGACTAACCTTTACAACAAACACCCACACTTCTGTCCATCTTAGGACTGAGTCCCCTGTTACTCTGATCTGTGACCCCTATCTGTCTTTGTACCCCTGTTTTCATCGTCCCCCTCTCTTCTCATTCTCTGTTTTTCATACCTACACCTTTCTCTTCCACTTTTCTTGCTTATTCCCCCCCAGCTGTCTCTACTTGTCTCTATTTCTCTGTGTGTCTGTGTTCCTGGGGTTTCTGTCCCCTCCTTGCTGCCAAGCTGGATTTCCTGCAGGTGAAGCATCTGAAGAGGAAGAGGAAGAGCAACTACAGCGTGAGAGAAACACAGACTCTCATCAGGGAGATCCACAAGAGGAGGGACGTGTTGTTCTCCAGACAGCAGGTGTAGATTTCCTTTCCCTCCTCCTTCTCCTCCTCTTCTTCTTTTTCTTATGTAAAGTAATAGATTGGGACATCTATGGTGAGAGCTAATATAGCACAGTAATAATGATATGTCCCAGTGCCCGGTTGCATAAACCACCACAAGTTTCAACTTAGGTTTGTTTCCCAAGCAAAATATTTTCCTCAGCCAAGGGCTTCACTTAGGAGAGTTGCATAAATCCTCTTAGGCTGTCTCCTTACCTAAGTGTCAAGATCAGTGCTAGAGATACTATATTTTGTTTCAACTGCGTGTTCACATACACATTAATTCGCATCATAGCTGACTCACGTATCTGTCATCTCTTCGGAGTCATCGCTGTGCATGTGCTCAAAAATGACACACTACGCGTGTGCGAACATAATGTGTGGTTAAACAGCACATGGGCATTCCAGTTACCACGGTGACGCTTCACTCAGCATTCTTTAAATTCACCAGTTAGCGTTACTGTCAGCTGTTAGCGCGCTCAGGTAGAATAACGTTAAGTGTTAGCTTCTTGTTCCAAAATGGACAACTTAGAAAAAACAAGAGAAAAAATAAATAAATAAAGGTAAGAATGTTGTTCTCCTTGAAGGACATGGAAAGCACAACCACATAACCCAAAGTAAATTGAAGAGAACTCAGAGGACTGGGACTAAACAGCTGTGTAGCCTTATGAAAACCACTTATCAGTGAGGGTAATAAAAAAAAAAGGCTTCAATTTGCTAGGGAGCAAAAAGATTGGACTCTGGAGCAATGGAGAAAGGTCATGTCGTCTGATGAGTCCAAATTTAGCTTACCTTGTTCTAGAGTGATGGGAGCAGCAGGGTAAGAAGAGAGGCGGATGAAGTGATGTACCCATCATGCCTAGTGCCTACCGTACAAGCCTGTGGGGGCAGTGTTATGATCTGGGGTTGGTTCAGTTGCTCAGGTCGAGGTTCAGCAATGTTATGTGGCCAAAAAATGAGGTCACGTCACTACCTGAATATACTGAACGACCAGGTTTTCCCATCAGTGGATTTTTTTTTCTTCTCTGATGGCACGGCCATATTCCAAGATGATCCAGGATTCATCGAGCTCAAACTGTGAAGGAGTGGTTCAGGGAGCACGAGACATCATTTTTACACGTGGATTGGCCACCACAGAGTCCAGACCTTAAACCCCATTGAGAATCTTTGGGATGTGCTGGAAAAGACTCAAATATTGTAACATTGCATAACCTTAATGAAATGATGCCACAGTGAATGGTCAAATCTAAAGGAAGTCCAAAGAAATATTAGAGTATGTGACTATTTTGGCCTGGCAGTGTATGAGACAGAGTTATGTTAATGCTTGGCTAACTAGCTGCGAAGTTGCTTGTGCAAATGTCAAACTTATCCTTGATCCTTGATTGAATGTAACTCACTTTTTCCTAAGGCATCCTTATATGAAAATTTAAGGGAGGCCTTAAGGGGAAATGGTTTTATGCAGCTGGGCACAGAATAATACCAACATGTCAACCAATAATACATAACCAGTGGTGTGGTGCAGGACATTCTGTACAGTTTATGGATGTATAGGCTGATCTTGATGCATACACTACACCTGCTGCTCATTCACACACTAAATTGTGTAACATCGTCCCTGTTATCTCTCTGTCCTCTGAAGCATGAGCTGAGTTGAACAGATCATAAACAGCAGCAAGAACCAATTAGCAAACTTTCCTGTCTTATCCAATTAGCAACTTTTAGCAACTTTTGCAGTCTTTTGTAAGCTCTTGTTAAATGTGTGAAATGAGTTTTTCTCAGATGTTTAATGTCTACAGTGTTTGACAGATTTGTCTTAGGGGGTTTTGACACAGTTAACTGATAAATTCATCCAAAAAGAAAGCCACAAGTAAAAAAAAAAATAAACACACTATGAGTAAAGAAAAGAGTAAACCTAGACTTTTTCTCAGCATACAAGATAACACACTGGGCACCCCCTCATGTATGTCCCAGAGAATAATGTGACATAGCCTGTTGTTTTTACACTTTACACTACAGAAAAATATATTACTAAGACATTAGACATGTGTTTGAAATATTTGCACATGGCAACACAATCCCTATAACACATACATACACACACATCAAGAGAGTGTGTTTCACTCTTTGTGCATACATAAAATAAAATGCAGATTAGTGATTATTTTGAATAATATACAATTAAAAAAAATTAAATCTTAGTAATATAAAATAGGCCTAATAAAGAACATACAAAGAACAATAATTGGCCTAGCCTTGGACTTGAGTATGATAAAGAGAGCTGTTTTCCACCATTAATGCTGATGGTGTGAATGGTGGGAGGAAGATAATGTAGGGATAATGTACAGTTAGCAGGTCATTATTGTGAAATAAACCCCGACTGATGCAGGCCTTGAATCATCCTGACGGGATTTAAGTCACAATAATGACCTGCTTACTGTATGTTATCCTGCTTATTACATGGTAATATATAATTTCATACAAAATATTGATTTTAAAATAATTTTGTTAATTTAAAGATCATTTTGTTGATTTAAAAAATATTTTCAAGCTCCAGAGCCTATGATCAGAACTGCATTCAACTATCAACCCTTTTGTAATAAATTAATAAATAACTATTATTATTATGTATTATTTTTTATATCATGATAAATGAATTTATATGAATGAATCTGAACCTCCTGGCAGAGTGCCATGGACCCCTGGGGGGTCCCCTGGGGTCCATGTGAGAGCCACTGATCTTGATCTTGTTGATATATTGGCTGATATTAGTAGATTGATATCAGTATACTGTATACGTCAGCTGATAAATAAAACAAAAGAGCAGTACAGAAAAAAAGGCTAAAATATGTTTAAAATATTTTTGAAGAACTATCTCCATTATCTATATTGTCCACCAGAGAGCACTGACACACTTTATCTTTCAACTGCAACGTACACATCTCAACACAGTTCACAATTCTTTAAGAGCAAAACAGTTTCAAGAGGTTCTTGTCAAATGTTTCCTTTTATCATGTGTTTTTTAATGCTGTCACCTGATATATCATTATCAAACTCAAATATTGTATAAAATTGTGGCATTGGCCTCAAAAAGTATCCCACAGACGAGAGGATTTTTGTTTTACAGACATGGCTGCTTTGTTATGTTTTATGGAAAACTGGCATTTTCATTATCATGACAGGAACCTGCATTGCTCACACTTTCAGCACAACTTCACTTACCACAGTACATCACTGTGGTCACACAAACATATTACAATAGTTAGAATGAAACTAAAGGTCGCTTCTTTTTCTCTTTCCTTTGTGTGTGAACAGAACACAGCCATTAATGAGCTGAAGAGACAGGCATGGGAGGAAGTGGCACGAGGTGTCAACTCACTGGGGGAGGGAGAGCTGCGCACTGCTGCTGAGGTGAGTGTTTTTCCAAATGAGGACTCTGCAATGTGGATAAAATCTAATATCACAATATTTTTCACCAAATAACCCAATAGTGGTATTTATCAATGCTGGGACAATATTGTAGGGATAAATATATTGATATTTTTGATAAATAATCATCAATAATGTGGATATAATGACTAAGTGCACCCCAGAAAATTAATTACCTTTAACACAGGAAAAGACAACACTTATGCCATGTAACGATGTCCAAATCCTAAGATGATGTCTAGTCTCATACAGTATTATGACATGTACATAATAATCATATATTGTCCACCTCAAGTTCAAGTCAAACATTTAGATTTCTTCCTTCCTGATCTCCTGCACAGGTGAAGCGTCGTTACCTTGACTGGCGTGCACTGATGAAGAGAAAACAGCTTCAGGCTGAGCTTTCTCTCTCCTCCTCCTCATCCTCGTCCCTGGCCCTGAAGACCGAGTACGATCAGTCGTCCCCGGAGCACGAGGCAGCTTCTCTGGGGTCGGGATGCGACCAGCTGCTCGACCTCTCGGGCCTCCCGAAGGACTGTCACTGCGACTGGCCGGAGCTGGCGGCTCTCGGTGAGCCGAGCGGACAGGCCGTGATGGCACCGCCAGGCGTGAAGATGGAGGACGCCGTGAGTGAATACAGGGTGAGAAACGTCTACATCCTGGTGCCGCAATAACAGAACAAGATTTAGGTTTTGCTCTCACACCACAGGTTCCTTCTATAGATTAGATATTCTGATTAAACCTTTCAATCTGTTAATTAAATTTGCATATAAATTAGGACAAAATTATGCTCTCACACACCTTCATGCTTTTTGATACAGAGCTCATATTAACACTGTTCATGTTACGAGAAGACAAGTAGCCTATCTTGACATGCAAGTATTTGCTAATGTGTTAATTAGCTTCATTAATGTGCTCATCAGCAGAGGCAGCTATGTTTAACGTATCACAGTGATTATGTCGGCACATTATGGAGCTCGAGTGGCTCTTGTTAATCCGGCTTTATGATTGGGCTTGTGCGGGTTCACAAGGTAGAGATGAAATTAAATTAAGGTTGTGTTAATTAATTAGGGTTTAATTTAAACTGGATATTTAAATGTTACCTTTTTTTCTGATTGCATTAAGTTCTGTTTTTAGATCAAATCACGATCTGTTCACGCTGTGGTGTCTGTCCGTTTATTACAATCTTACAAAATGATTCCCTAATCTAATCTCCCGCCCCGTTTCTTAACAGTGTTATTAAACTGTATCCAGTCGATTAAAAATCTTCATATTTATCAGCCAGAGGAATCAGCAGCAGGAATAGACGTGATGGTTTTGTGTGTCAAGCCGCGACACGATCGCATGAAAGCATCAGTGGGAGTTTTGGAATTTTGGGGTGTAAATTATTTAGGGAAAAAACTTCTGATCTGAAACCAATCTGAGATACAGGATACCACCTCAAAGGGATAGTTTGGATTATTTGCAGTGGGGCTGTATGAGATACTAGTCAGTGTATTAATCTACATTAGATGAGGGTCTGCACAAAGAGTACCAGCACAAAAAAGGTCCACCCCAAAAAATCATTTTTCATCATCATCAGTCATTTTAAGTGTATTTTCACTGCTTAACCTTGCATATCAGACAGCCTGTTTTGATTGGAAAAGGCTGTTACTGAGCCAAATATCGCTGTCTCCAAAGCAACCAGACTCCACTAAACTACGACTACAAAAAACAGTAATTTTACCTTGTAGAACACAGGACTTGATGGAGTACGGCTGCCTTGACCTGTTATATTGTTTGTGTTATTGTGTGACTTCAGTGAATCTAAACAAACCTTTTAAAACACCAAAGTCAGACCGAGGCAGCAGTAGATTAGCAACTCCCGTATTATGCGAGGTAAAATTACCGATTTCACCAATGGAGTTTGGTTGGTTTGAAGAGAGTGATACATAACGGCCATTTCCTGTCGAAAAAGGCTGCCTGATGGCAAGGTACAACAATGAAAACAGTCTAAATATAGAGTACATTTTAAGTGATTTTTGTAGGTGGGGCTTTTTTAGGTGGTTAAAATGCATTTTATTGCTCACACTGTCCACAGCACTACATGGCTTAGCTTCTGTGCTGGTACTCCTCTCTGCTGCTCCAAACTGGGGGATGTCAACTGCTATCTACTGTAGCTAATACAAGGACTATTGATAAGAACCACAACCAACCTTAATGTGTAAA
>JAJHUR010025495.1:4215-16399 GCA_027495735.1 Lutjanus campechanus | reverse complement strand
TGATCATGATGGAACAGGGTGGTACCAAATGACCTTTGCAAGCGAAATCGCCTGATCAGGAGGTGAAGTTTCACACTCGTCTCAGAAAGCGCAGACGTCAACACATTAGCAATGCTAACATTAGGGCAAATAGTGGAAGTTATCTTTATTATGTTTCCCTAAAGATTCTAAACCATGACTAAATCTGAAATAAGGGATGAATTAGCCAGTTTGGTTTGAAAATTTGTAAATTAATGTTAGCAGGTTTGTGTTCGTTGGTTGGTTTGGTCTGAGTCCCAGCTTTCAAGTAAAATTTACTGTACAGGTCCACATTGGTTTTGGGGAGTGCATATTTGGGTCTTTTTGGGTTTGGGCACAATTTTTTTGACCCATGAAGACCTCCTGCTTGATTCTTACTAGGCACTAGAAGTGTTGTCTGGATTACCAACCAGCCAAGGTAGGCAACTACCCCGGGGGCCCCGGAAAGCGAAAGTTTCGGACCTGGTGCCGTCTGGTTTGTATTAATTTAACTGAAAATGTGTTTGGAAATGTGCACCAGTAAAGCAAATCAGCTGACAACATCTTAAGATGGGCCCTGCTTCATTCTGTAATCTCCTTCATTATTTCAGATTGGTGCTTATAGTTTGTGCTCATTTAAACTCTGGGTGGGGCAGTGTTGGGTAGAGACTGCACTGAAGATGGAGTTCCCCTCGGTCTCTATGCCAAAAGTCTTGATTTTGACCGTTCCTTTCTTAATCTGTCGCTCACAAGTCTCATGAGTGTCACATTACATTACTGACAAACCCTTTTAATACAGTTCTTCATTCATTAGATTCATAATTGTAATGTTAATGAATATAAATATAAAGAATGTAACTGCAGTCGGTAATAGATGTTTAAATGGTGTAACAAATTAATGAATGCTTATTAATAATTAACTAATTAAATATTGGTACACTGAGATTTTGTGGAGCTGTAACAGCACAATGTTATGATTCCCTCCAGCTCTCCACCTCTGCATCACTCACTCTTTCTCTTTCCTTTTCGTTTTTCCTTCCTGTTTTCCGTTTTCTCTCTTTTTCTCTCTCTCCCACTTTCGCTAGTTTTTCCTTCCTCTTTCTGGATTTTTTCCCCTCTTTTAAAAAAAAAAAAAATTCTTTCCCCCCTCGCTCTCATCCTCTCACTTTTTCATATCCTAAAGGAATGTAATCACCTGCAGGCCCTCATGCTTAACTATCCTGCACGCACACACACACACACACACACACACACACACACACACACGCACACACACACACACTTTTGTGCAGGTGGCAGTGTGTGACGTTGACTAATGCGATGCTGGTTCAGACATGTTGGCGTTAATCGATTAGCACTGCAGCTCGACAGCGTGAGCACACACACACACACACACACACACACACACACTCATCCTGCTGCCATGAAATCACAGAAATGGAGAGAGAAAGACGGGAAAAGCAAGAGAAAGATTTTGGAAATAGAAGAGAAAATAGTAAAAGATGAAAAAGAAAAAGATTCTCAGAAACACGCTAAAACAAAAACAAAAACACAGACAGACAGAGAGACAGACACACAAGTAGACAGACAGGTAAAAAAGAAAGTAAAGAGGTAGATGGAGAAAACACCTCAGTAGAGAACAGAGTGCTTTAGAGAGAACAGGTGGAGCTGCAGTAGAAAACAGTTGCAGAAGAGAACAATGCATGTGTGTGTCTTTATGTGTGTGTGTGTCTGTTTTGCTGTAAATGGAGCTGATATCTGCCGCCTGCATCACACTGAGATAAAACCTAAATAAGTAAATAACCCACAAAACCATTTTTCAGCACAACACCATCAGATCTGTGTCACAGTTTCATATCAGAGAAACAGAAAAGAATTATGATCCATCGATACCGAACCAGCCAACATCTTCCACTGACTGTTAATGACTTAACAACACCATCTTACTTTACTAACATCTTGAACTTCTGCTAGTATTTAAATCTTTGCAAATTACTTATACGGCTAAAACTGTGGCATTTATTCTCAAGGCGGTGCCAGAAGAACCTAACCTGGCATTTCCAGGCTCATTCGCAAATATGAATTAGTCTGGAACCTCTCAGTTAATTTTCCAGTTATCAATACATGTAGACCAAAACGCCTCTGGATGCAAGTGGACCGACCCGCAACCAGCCAGAGCAACGAAAAGTTTGACATAGCAGGGCTTGGTCCATTTCCAAGCAGTCCCAAAATGGCAGCCGTCTGGTTACAATCTTTCAAGTATTACAGCTGAACAGTCCACTAAAATATGTTTCTGAAAACATTTTAGGTGAGAAACAGACGACTTTGTGACAGAATTTTGAGACATATTAGATCAGCACTGTCTAGTTTAACAGTTTGATTCAACTTTCAAGAGTTTCGTCGGACGGACCTGCTGACTGGATGTAGTTTGATAGACCTACAATCAATGAAAGCAGTGAAACCGGTGACGCTCCTCAATCATCATATACAAACCACTGCATTTTAAATGAACATTTGTGATTCGAGGCTGGTGGAACAGACGTTATCTGCAAGAGACAATGAAATCCTGACTTTGGCAGATTGGTCTGGTTCCCAGGTTACAAAAACATCTAAAGGGTTCATCCTCCGGAAAGTGGGAATGTGAGAAGAAAATTTCATGGTGCAACCCGGGATCATCCCAAAGAGTGTCTCATTTTGGTGTGAAAGCTACACACCTTCTCATTCTGGGGTCAAGAAAGCAACAATACATGTGCAATGTGTGGTTAGACTTTCAAAATAAAGCTTGCAGAAAAACATTTCATAGTTTGATTAGCCCCGGCCTCCTCTGTGGACTTTCACACTGCTTATACTACATTTGTCCTTTGTTATCATCATTATCACCCCCTGCTGGTTCTACATTTTCATACTTGCATGTAATTTTCACGTTTAGGCGAGGTAAAACATGATCTAGTGGTTCTAGTCCTCTAGAGGATTGGCAGGTCTATTACACACTTTGGTGTGAGACGAAGATGAAAGGTCAGAGGGTCACAAAAATTAAGATTCACCCTCTAAGGTATGAATATCCACCACAAATTTCATGTCAATGTCTTGTGTAGTCATTGAAATATCTCACACTGGATCAGAGATAGACTTCAGACAGACGGACTGACGTCAAGCTCCTTAATTCAGCTGCAAAAACATTTAAAATACCTTTAAATGGCTCAAATGTAGCTTTATTTAGCAACAAGCCACGCTGTGTGTGTGAGTGTGCTAATGCAACAGATTGTCCCCCACTAGGGAGCGTCATTAAAGAGACACAGAGTGGTTGTGATTAAACTGTGAGTGTGAGGGAGCGTCATTAACAACACTGTACTTGTAGCAGAATGTCATTAATGAACGCCACGTTACAGGAAAATGGAAGCTACAGTACTGCGTCTTATCTACACTTTCATGGCGCTCCTTCTGTCAGCCAAAATTCACGCCAGAAATAAAAGGTCTGCAGCAACTCAAGTGTCCATCTGCTCAATCTTCGCCCACTCCAGGTCTCTGTCCTGAGGAGCAGCTCTCCTTTTAGCACCGCAGCCAAAAATCTTCAGTCATCACTAGACTGACACCAAAACTATCAGTGTCTTCAACGGACAGAAAGATTTCTGCAGGCTACACGAGAGGAAAATGAACTAAAAACTGAAGAATTGTACAATACATTCAAACCTTCACCTGATCAGATTTCAGATTCGCGATGGATTTCTAGAAGTTCTGTTGGCTGTCTCTCATATGCTGCATTCACGTAGTTTCTGCCTGCATTCATGTGAATGCAGCATTAACTAGTTTCTCCTCACCACTGTCACTTTAGTGCTTACTCATGGTGGGAATTGTTGGGTTTCTGTAAGTAATATTATGAAGAGTAAGATCTACAGACCAGCTCCAAAGTGCCCCGAGGTAACGTGTCATGATTTGGCACTATATAAATAAAACTGACTAGTTTTTAGGCATTTTGTCACATGGTTAATAACAAAGGATCTGTTATAAACTGAGGAGGAGATTTTACACGTTGTGGCCGACTGTAGTCCTCAGTGAGACTGCAGGTCCATATTTGACTGTTTCTCGTCTTCTTTTCCATTTTTAGTACAATCGCACAAAATAATGTTTAATTTTTCTCCTTTATATATTTTTGATTAATAATTTCAAATAATTTTAAATCTCTATTGGAATAGAACAAAACCAGTCACATTTTGCATGTGCGAGCATGTGACATGAGCAGAGACTGTAAATGAAATGACCAACATGACAGAAGCCGAAGCTTCTTCATCGCCCCCTGATGGCTGGCTGCAGTATAGGTCATAAAACATGGCCGCCCAATGTTACGAGGTGTTTGTTCAAGCATTTTTCTGATCAGTTTGTTTTTAATTAGTTATTTGATGATATGAAAAGGGGGTTTTCACATCATGACTGATAGCTGAGTTTTCAGTTTTGTGCAGTGAGAGGAAGTGGAGACGTGTTGTCCATCTTTTGTTTTTGTCAATTGTTGTGACCGGTCGATTAAAACATACAGCGAGAACACAAAAGGTGTATTTGGTATCCAGCAAAAAAACTCTCATTAAAAATATCAAAAAGTAATCTGTCTTTGGTGAAACTGAAAGTGAGTTTCCACATTGTGGACAATAAAGTTTTTGTTTTTGTATTTGTATGCTTGATAGTTTGTTGTAGATGTGAACCTGGTTTGATTTGAATAGAATTAGGAGACAGAGAGACAGAAACAGACATATTAATGTAAAGCCTGCAAATTATTTACAAAAACAATAATATCTGCATGAACCCATCTCTCTGTGTGTGTGTGTGTGTGTGTGTGTGTGTGTGTGTGTGTGTGTGATAAGCTATCTGGTACAGTAGAACTATGATGTATGGTTCTCATCCTCGCACTGAGACACAGCACTGATAGGAAAACACACACACACACACACACACACACACACACACACACACACACACAGATCCAGAGGGTTGATAACTCTGCAATAAACTCTCTCACACACAGAAACTTACAAAGTACAATCATAGTGTGTGTGTGTGTGTGTGTGTGTGTGTGTGTGTGTGTGTGTGTGGTGGGTGAGAGAGAACAAGAACAAAAAGGGAAGTTAAACTTCAAACAGGAGCCTTGATGTTGATATCATTTAATAACATCAGGTCCTGCACGCACACGTGCACACACATGCACACGCGCGCACACACACACACACACACACACACACACACACAGTCACAAAGCTCTCATTAGTCTTAACAGCAGTGCTATCAGTTTGTGCGCGTGTGCGGAAGAAAAGAATGAAACAGAGGCTGTTAATGAACAGAACATGAGTCTTCTGACCTGCTGCAACACACACACACACACACACACACACACACACATCAGAGGAGAGCATCATAATCAGCCTTTTCTCTGAAATGCAGCTTTGTTTGTGTCACACTATGGGCTTGTGCGTGCGTGTGTGTGACAGTAATGATGTTTCTGAGTGATGCAACACTGTGAAAAAACTAAGAAATTATGTATTTCATATCCACTTATATTGTTCTGGTTTCATCTGACAGATCTGCTTCTTGTCTGAACAGAAAGACAAATCATAAGTCTGATGTCATCACTTCGGATTCTTTTTGGGCCCTTCTATATTTTGTCCTAAATGCAGCCCCTCCAGCAGGAAGTTACGACGTTGTGATCGCAGCAGTTTACACAAATTCAACAAAACCCCACGAATTCTGTGCGACCTGGCAAATTTGCCCAAACTCCACAACACCACAAATTTGACCAATCATCGTAGCTTCTCGCAAGTTCCACCAATCACAGAAGTCCTCCACACAAATGCCATACATCTTAATGAACCAACCACATTTTTTGTCATTAATCACAAGTTTTTTTTTGCATTCATATTTTTGTATTTTGTTATGAATACTGAAAAGAACACGTTTGTTGTTGTAATTGACGCTCTGTGGACTTTTATTTTATAATTTTGTGCTGTTTTTGAGTTTGAGTTCCAAAAAGATTTTGCTTCTTTGGGGAATAACCCCCCCGGTGCACTTCTTCATTTACAAATAAAGCAGTTTTTTTAAATAATTTTTGTAATTCTCAGCCTTTTGTGTGAAGTTAGTTAGAACACTCAGAACAGAGTGCAGTTTGTTGCCTTTCATTTTTAATGAACTACACAAAAACAATTGTAACTTTCTGTTGCAATTTTCTCTTGGTCGTGAAATTTCATTGCAAAAGCTGCTTAAAAGCATCGGAACATCCATCGCAAGTTTTTAAAAAAGCTGCCGTGAAATCAGGCCACAACAATCCTAAAAAAGGCCTGTGAGATCCTGGAGGGATGAACATGATTCTTTGCTGCCCATATCAAGACAACAACTGCTGTGAATAAGTTATAGTTACACAATGAAGCACACTGCAGTGAAAACACAGAGTAGGTAGATGGAGGCCGACTCTGAGAACCTGCAGCTTAAAGAAAGTCTGACAGCAAAACGAGTCTATTTATCAGCCATGGGGAAACAAATCAGACTCAATAACGTGACCACAGAAATATCAGAGAATAGGATCAAATACTTAAAATGTATCAAACCTGACAGCTGCTACCTCACTGACATCTGTTTTTACATTATATAGGAACTAATCGATCATTATTGATCACAGAGTCGACCAAAAAACAAACCATAGACATGAATGAACAGTAAGACTGAACCATCTCACCTTAAACCTGCACAGGAACATCCATTAGAACCTGAACTTATGTGGGGTCGGAGCCGCTCCCCAGTGGCTCCCTGTGGCTTTGGCAAAAAAATCATATGGATATGAATATTTGGTGAGATCAGGCGGTCTAATACTTTATTCAAATCTGAGGCCAATTCATTCCAACTCCAACACCAACAATGAAGTTCAACAGGTCAACATGCAGCAAGATTAAAGATGTTTGTGTGCAGCTGATGAACAGTTTTGCTGTTTGAGTTCAGTTGAAATATCCCGACTGTGAAGCTTTAAGACGCGATGATCTAGCCTAACTTTTTCACAAGCCTCATGAGCCTGAGAGAATAAAACCCTGAGTGAGTATTTCTGATAATTGGAAGAAGAAAAGTGGTCAAATATTATGAACGAGAAAGAGACATCAGAAAATCATATTTACCCCCTTTTCTTTGATTCCGCTGAGACTAAACACACTGCTGCTACTTAAAAAAAAATAAAAGTTCTTCTGATCAACAACCTCATCAAAGTCAATTTAGCTCGTGTTTTTTTTCCTCCTTAAAAATATTAAAAAATCAATTAGTAAGAGTGCAGATCAAACGGTTTGAGTGACAGGCAGCCGGCGACAAATTAATCAGCGTCCTGAGGGACAGATGGCTTCAAAATGAACTTTCTCCGCTTTTAGCCTCAAAGCAACACTTTTTTCATCTCCACGATGTTAATACACAACAGAAGATTTCCAGTGTCGTAGTTAAGAAACAACAGCTGCAATTAGTCCAGCAGCAGATTGTCTTTGGTTTGAAAAGGAAGACATAAAGGAAGGAAGGAGGGGAGGGAGGGGGTGAGCTTAGGAAGGAAAAACAGGAGAGAAGACAAGGGAAGGAAATAGACAGAGATGAAGGAAATAGAAAAAAAGAGGAAAAAGTGGAGGAAGTTTGGAAAGGAGGAAGAAACGAGGGAGAAAGAGAAGACGGAAATTAAGAAGTGGAAGGGGAAAAATGGAGGAAAATGAAGGTGAAAAGAGTAAAGACAGAAAGGATATATGGATAAAAGAGGGAAGGAATGAAGGAAGCAGGGACAAAGGGAAGAAATGGTGTCGTGAAGAGGATGGGAGGATGGGAGGATGGGAGGGAGGTAGAGTAGATTTCCAGCAGCAGCACAGCAGTAATTTGAGATACTGTAAGTGTGTGTGTTCATGCTAATTAGCTGGCGCTAGCTGTGGCTGGGAAAACCCATAGACATGCTAATCAGGGATAGAGCTAACTGGCACTGGTCGGCAAAGAATTAATGTGTGTATGGGTGTGTGTGTGTGCGTGCGTGCGTGCGTGTGTGTGCGTGTGTGTGTGTGTATGTGTGTGTGTGTGTGTGTGTGTGTGTGTGTGTGTATGCAAAACAGATGGATGGAGGATGAAGATTTAAAGAATAAAGCTGTTATTCAATTTTTCTTATTCTCGTGTGCAGACCAAAACTAACAATGACTCTCAATACTTTCTGATTTCCTATTTCCTAACCTACTGAGGACCTTAATCCCTAAAACAGCTGGACATCAATGGTGCAGTGGTTGAGGACTATTTTCGACAGTAGATTAACCCATATTTATGACAGTAAGAAAATGAATAAACATTTTCAGTAGTCATAGAGGGACAGAATGAAGGGGATAGACAGATGTGATTATTGACATTCAGATTGAAAACAGAAGGGTCTCGTGTTATTGTCTGTAAGTCATGTGCATAACATAACTTAAGAACCTTATAATTTTAAAAAGACTGAGACAATGTTGACTTTTGCTTTGACACAGGAGATGAAACCCAGTCTCCAAGTCCTGTGCTTGACCTGTTCATCCACCCCGACCTCTGAGGCCTCCAGAGGTCGCCGCCTAACAATAAACGTAAAAATGGGTTGCAGTAATAATTGTCTAATTGCAAACCTGTGCAGCCGTTATTCTGGTGAGGATGAGCTGCACATACACTGTCCTGCTGCCCCAGATCCTCAGTGGACGGTTCAAATGTGGATTAATCCACCGCTGAAAATAGTCCCCAACAATCACACCATTTCTGCCTCTCTGGCATTGATTTCAATAAGAGCAACAAAACGTGATGTAGCGACACATGCTAGTTGGGGCGGTACTTGGTCAAGCAGGAGAAAATAGCGTCCCGGCTAAATAGTACAGGAGAAAGGCCATGCGGTGACAGGACCTCGATTCATGTTTGATCAGGACTGCCTAGTTTGACAGGTTGATTGAGTTTCGTGAGCCGACAGCACTGTGCTCAAAACGTGACATCGCTTACCTATTAGTCATTGTATCAAACCCACCCTGTATTCAATAAATGGTTGTGACTGACGACCTGCTCTGACTCACCAGATGCTCACTGCAGGTATAAGTCTGGTATCAGTTGCTTGTTTCAAGTGGCATCGTGGCATCTACGTTTTCAAAGTCCCTGCATGGGGATCAAGAACAACCTCTGAGCTGCAATCTACATGCTGAAAACGGTAAATTAGCACCTGGTACGCTAATGCTACCAGTGTCTTTGATCCACCAAAATAAGTTCCCAATCGACACTATTTTGCAGCGGCACCGTCGCTGCATCCTGGGCTTAGTGCCGCCCAAGACGTTTGTGATTGGTTTAAAGAAATGCAAACAAGGCAGGGTGTTATGCATGGAGCCTTTCTCCAGCACTGAGCGCTGTGGAGAGACATATTCTTAGTTTGGGTCTTTTCATGAGATTTGTTGCAGCATTATCACCTTTACGTTAAAGAAAAATGCAATAACACTATACTGCTATAACAAATGTTATAGAGCTTTGATGATTAAAGACAAAATCCTCCACATTCACGATGCCATTATTATAGTTACATACTGTAAAGTCCAGAAGGACGTGTAATGTCCTATTGGAAGATACTCGCTCCAATCAAAGCTCCTGATAGCAGTGAATCGTCCTGCTCTGCACTGTTATTACCTTGTTTACTGCCTGTCTCACACACACACACACACACACACACACACGGGAAAAGATAAACATGTGAAGGCATACAGGGAGATAAATACATACACTCACAGAGCCATGATGTGCAGTTATATAATGTGACTGCTGCACTCTGATCGAAACCAATGGATTGAATGGATTTTTACAATTTCAAATGTAACAGGGGAGAGTTGGAGGACACAGAGAGACAGAGGGATGAATGAATCAGAAAGAGAGAGAGAGAGAGAAAGAATTAGATCAGCTGGAGATGGCGAGAGAGCGGGCGGCGGAGCTTGTGTTTGCTGGGCCGTGAAGCGTTCAGCTGTACCGCCATTTGAACGCTCCGTTAGCAGCCGAGCCATTTCTTAATAACACTCATAACTGCTCTCTGAAACACTCCTCCTCCCATCCCTCCATCCCTCTATCTGTCTCTATCTCCCTCTCTCCATCTCATCCGCATCCTTCATCTGTTCCCATCTTTATGCTTTCATTCCTCGAGCCTCCATTTTTATCCTTCCATCACTCTATCGTCCATCTTTATGCTTCCATCTCTCCCTCATGTTCAGACCGGCATTAGCACTGCATGGATGTTGCCTTTATGTCAGTTTGAAGCTCTTAAATAGGATCACATGTTTTAATGCTTAGATTTGTTGAGTAAGTTCATTATTATAACAACTCTGAAGAGCAGAGAGGTTCAATGAGGCTTGGTACAGTTTTGTGTGGAAAAGAAAAGATACAGGCGGTGAAAAAAAAAAAGACTTGTTGCCGTTGTATTGTTTCATTCATGAATTAATTTAAAGGTTTTTGTTCAGGTGAGAGGCTTTTTATTCTCATTTTCTTGATAAAATAGTGTTTTCATTTGAAATGTATCAAAATTGTCTCCTAGAAATTATGTCAGTTGGCACTGCTTTTCCCTCAAAAATATTTGCTGTTGCAAATTAGTTATATATAGACGCATTTTCTAGGAGACGGGGCTGATTTGGACCGGACGAGACCGTCTCTGCAGCAGTCTTTATGATACAGTCATTTTGTGGCCAGTTTTTGAAGCTAGACTTAACTGTTCGCAATGTTTTGCCAACTAATTTATTGATATTTAAACCTGAAACTTGTCAGGACAGACAGAAAGGTCTCATGCTGTTGTTAGTAAGTCCTTAAAACTTTAAAACGACCAAGTTAACAGTGACTTTTGCTTTGAGACAAAAGATGAAACCCAGTCTCAAAGTCCTGTGTTTGACCCATCCATCCACCTCAACCACTAAGGCCACAAGAGGTCGCCAACTAACAATAAACTTATGAATGGGTTGTAATAAGCTGCTTGCACAGACGACCTATGCAGCTATTTTTCTGGTGAGGACGAGCTCCACATACGCTGTCCTGCTGCCCCAGATCCTGACTAATGCTCCAAATGTGGATTAATCCACCGCTGAAAATAGTCCCCAGAAATATATGTAATTGGACCAACAAAACATGACCTACAGCCAATTAGAGCAACTGAACATGTGATGGAGCGCTGAGGTTGGGGCAGAAGTTGGGGCAGTCCTTGGTCAAGCAGGAAAAAGTGGCGGCCTGGTGACAAACTTTGTAAAATTGCAGGTAAACAGTAGGTAAAATGACAGCAGCACGACCTTGGATTCCTGCTGGATGTGAGTCAATTTCACTATTAATCGTGTGACAAGAGGACAAGGAGACAAGAGAGGAAAAAAGTCACCTGGAGCTGCAGATTATTATAAACTGACAACTGGTCAGTTTTACATATAAATAAGAAGTTGTTGTAATATGAATAAAGGCCTTTTTTTTTATTTTGAATGTAATAGCTGGTCCTTCTGTTGTCTCTTTGTTCCATCCTGTCTGCTCTGGTGGTTAGTTGGTTGCAATTTTGCAACAGAAGAAGCTAGAACAGAAGTAATTTTTCCAGGTTTTTGCACGTGATGTGACTGTTTTTTTTTACCCTGTCATGGGATTAAGAAAGAACAGGAGTTTTTTGTGGGACAGGGATGGAACGGATGGAAGCAACATGCCCACACTTACGCACTGACATAATGTAACCAAGTTATTAAAGAAAAGTTTTGCTGTAAAAATGACAATAGATATCTCAGGTGATCCTGTGAGAAATTTCCCTTCATAAGGTCAGACTGTAGCAACATCAGCTCACACAATTACTCAGTAATATTTAATTACCTTCCATATAATTACAACAAGGCATTTTCTTGCCACCAAACACAGTAAATTAAAAGGACAAATACAAAATTCAAATTGCAACTCCACAAGTCCACAATTGTTTTTCCACATTAACTTAATTACTGTTTCAAGTTGTGGAAAAAGAAGTAATTCCTCCTGTAATCTCCATTAAGAGCTCTGATTGTGATGATCACCTTCTTACCCCACACTTACAAACATGTCACACGCCAGCTACAGATCATGGATGGACTCAGAGACCGTTCATTATGTTCACACACAAAATGCTACAGTCCTAATTAGAATCACTCACTTTGGCCAGTACAATTAATCTCACCAAAATAAATTT
>JAJHUR010025438.1:0-63932 GCA_027495735.1 Lutjanus campechanus | reverse complement strand
CTGTTTAATTAATAAGAAAAATTGTTCATTTTGTTTATTTATTGGATGTAGTGATTGTACATGGCGTACGTAATGTAATGAAGTCTGTGCTTGGCATTATCATCCCTTTTTTGATACTATTTAGACCACAAATCCAGGCCTGTAATTTAATTTGTGGAATATAATCACAAATTAAATCTTAATCACAATATTGTTAGGAAAAAAAAGATAAAATATACACAAATCTGGTTGCTTACCCTGAGGAAGGAGTCCAGGGATCCGTTCTCCATGAACTCAGTGATGATCATGACAGGACTGCTCTTGGTGACGACGCCCTCCAGATGGATGACGTTAGGATGGTCGAACTGGCCCATGATGCTGGCCTCGCTGAGGAAGTCTCGCCTTTGCTTCTCTGTGTAGCCTGACTTCAGAGTTTTTATGGCCACAAACATCTCCCTTTTGCCCGGGAGCTTTAGGTTACCGCTGCACACTTCGCCGAACTCTCCTGCAAAGAGGTTACGTGGAAAAAAAAAAAAGCAATGGATCTATTAAGCTCACAGCAATATGGGCAAGCAAAAGTAAGCAGATTTTGTGCATCCACTTGTACTTAGAAATCAACTAAAAACCAAGGTGTTTTGCAGTGTTGTATTCCATCCACGTCTCAGTCAGATTTTTCCATTACCTGCACCAATGACCTGTTCAATCTTCACACAGGATATATCAATCTCCTTGGCAAACTCCCGCACAGCTTCGTTGGGGTCCTCATATGTGAACGGATCAATATAAATCTTCATTCCTGGAGTCACTTGGAAAAAAGGAAAGAGCCACTATAATATTTGATTCTGCTGGTCATGCTTACACTCCTGCGGGCGTGACAGTCATTCAGGCACATTAACAATCATTTCACTTTGCATGCACACACTCCTGTGAAAGTAAGTGAGTTTGTGTGTGACATTCAGGTGTTGAAGGTCAAAAGATGGAGGAGGTGGTGTAGTTAGAAATGGTGGCTATGACGACCAATGCTTCATGGCTACTACTTTGTACAGCAATTCAGCCAGCAATGACATGGTGCCTCCAGTCTTCTTACGTGTGATAAGGAACATTAATATATATATATCATCTCCTGTGAGTCATAGTGCCATTAACACTCAGGAGAGAAACCTGGGTCCTATATCAGGATCGCTCAGCTCCACTCCAAGAAATAAATTGGCTCTCCTAAGCCCTGATGCCAGGTAAATTGGCTTAAGGTGGCCTTTAAGTGTTCAGGGACTTAAGTGTCCCGAGTTTTAAATCCGATTATTCGGCTCTCACCTCCACATCAGGCCTGAGGCTATTTGAATGGATACTGAACTTATGCCTGGGCTGTTGCAGAGCAAGAAGAGCAAGCATGCTGCCTTGAAACCTGGCACACTACGCTGAAGAAACGTGCTTGCAGAGATGAACAGATGGAGAGGATCTGACCAGGCAAAACCCCCCATTACTAAAACCCTACAATCTCTTCCCAAGCTGAAGCTCTGTTCGACAGACCACCCGCGTATGATGGCAAAGACCACCAAAAACAGGGGCAGAAGCCTGGACTGTGACTGGTGTGAGGACAGGATGCACGCAAGACACGTTGGCTTCTGCTGTTAATAGCTGTAAAATACCTCATTCTCATATTTTTGCAACCAAATTAATACATTAAAAAAAAAAAAAAAAACATGGCTCAGCCACTTAAAAAATAGCTAACTGACCCTTTTTCCATTTCCAATATACATGTTTGCCTTTCTGTGCACTGGAAAGGCAAAAGAAAGAGGCTTTATCTAAATCTCTGTGGTCTGACATTTAGTTTCTCGCCTGCGTCGCTGTTTGTAGATTCGGGTATCCACTTTATTTTACTGTCATCTGAGCGTACTTTTCAAATAGAGCAGGTCTAGACCGTGCTTTTTAGTAACCCAATTGTTCACACCAAGGACAAGCACTGAGATGACTATGGCGTGAAAGTCCCTTTTAATGGGTCTGAAACCTCAAGCAAGCAGGCTCTTACACACCTTCAAGTGGGACCGGATTTGGCTGTGCTGGGCTAACACACCGAGTTAAACGGAGGCAAGCTAAGCAGCACATGTGTATAAAAAGAGGTAACACGCCTTTACTGTCTAAACCAAAAAGGGGAAAAATTAACTCTTCCACTTGGGTGCCATGTTTCCATCACTGCCGATCGGAGCTGGGGCTGACAAATACACATGATTACTGCAGAGCCATTTGTCCAGGGAGTGAATGACGCCTGTACCCTTTCCCATTAAGACAAAAGCCAGATGTTAGTGGGTGTTAGTGGGTTTTTTGACCAGTGTAAAAGGGGCTTTACTGACACACTTTTCACTACTGGACTCCTTTGCACAGCGTGATCGGATTATATGGAGAAAGCTATTACCTTTAGAGAGGAATTAACATAAAAAGGATGAAACAGGGTGGTAATTACACAATCACATAAACAAATTAAGCTGAGGTCATAAACTTAAGATGGAAGAACACGTTTTTCCAATCATGCAGGAGAAAGATGGATTAGCTTTAATATCTTAGACAGAGCCCTTGTGAAATTACTTCTCAGCTCTTTCTCACAGATTTATTTCTGCATTATTGTCATTTAAGCTCTGTGCTACTGTACTGTATTAAGAAAGAAAAATCATTGAGAAATTCCATTCATTCACCACGTCTTTGGAATTTTTAACAATGACAAATGACTCATGTGGCATTAGCATGCTAATGGCGTTAACATGAGTGAAGACTGACCTATTTCCACTACAATGGATTTAGTTAACTATGAAATGTGATGATGCACAGAACACACACTTGAACACTGGTTTTAATGTGTTTAAATCCAGCCTCCGAGTGAGCAGAGTCAAACAACAGGCAGGATTACTCGTAAGTGGGGGGACGGGCGAATGAAGCGGTGCTGTGCTGGGCCGTAGCCAAGGACACCAGCATGCAAGGTGGTAGCCATGGAGACAGGTGTGTGAGGCAGCGAAGGGCTGAATGATAGCCATGGAGATGACTGTGTGAGATGGTAGTCATGGAGACAGGTGTGCGTGGTGCTGAAGGAGGTACCAGCGGTAAAGGCAGGCAGAGTGGATTGGTGGTTTACTCACTGTGGCCGCTGGTGTAGTGCTGCAGTTTGTCGGTGTATTCTGAATCAGCCCTGTCAAAGCCACGCCTCCTGGGGGAAAGACAAAGAACTCTAGCTCTGGTTCAAAGAGAGGGAGCAGGGAGGGGCAGAAACATAGATCAAACACCCCCAGGTGTACCTACACTAAAGATACAACAACTAAGATCACATGGAGAGACAGGCTTTTGTAGACAGAGAAGCAGTTGGTTTTTTGGGGGCTGTTCTGATAAATATAACCAGACATGCAGTCAAACCATACAAACCTATCTTATTTTTGCTTTACATTACACTAGTTGGGCAGCTAAATCCCAGTTAAGTAAACGTGGCGAGCATGTAAATTTCACCAATTGTTATTCAGATAGGCATATTATATAGGGTTGCATGATGCATTGTGGGATAGTTTGGTAACATCACAACAGATTCCATCATCAGTATTGGGTGTGACCAATCCACATGAAAAGCAGCTTCTTTGTCAATGTGTTCATAACATTTTTTGCTGCTGACTCAGTTTTTAGTGCCACAGCAGTCCCTGGCCTCATGTGACTTCACATTAAAAAATAAATCCCAAGGAGTTCCACACAGTCACTTACACAGATTTTAAATTTAAGAAAAAGAGAGAGCAATAACATCGGATCAGGAATCCATATTAGCCAGTATCCAGAGTTGAGGTATCTGAATCTTTATCGGGAGGAGAAAAATCAGATTGGTGCATCCCTATAGTCATTGTTTCTTGTTTGTTGTGTGAGCTCCATGAAATTCAAAATGATGTTCTTGTTTAGCTGTACTGCCAACAAGAACATAAGTGATGTACTTTTTACTAAAATGTCTTCCATTTTATTTATTTAGAAAGGGAACATTTTTGGTTGCTGAATTTACTCGTCCAGCTTGGGGGAGAAGGCAGACTATTGTGTTCAAGACCGAGCTGTAAAATAGACTGTAATCTTGCAAAGAGAGGAAACTGTTTTTTACAGAGCAGCTGTATTTTGGTGTCTTGTAAACCCAGAATCGTTGGGAACTCTGTGTACATGACAAAACACTAAAATCAAATGAAATCAATCAGTCAGGCAAAATGATGTGAAACAAATTAAAACTTAAACAGTCATTAAAAACATGCTGTATATGTATGAAATACTGTATATTATCAAACTTAGAATTGTGTGCTGGAGCTGCTGTTAGTTGAGTTTTAACTGGCGAGCAGCTTGACAAAGACATACTGTATTAAAATATCTTTTTAAGTAATGTGATCGTGCCTTCACAGTGCATTAGAAGCTTTTTATTTCTTTGACTGTCCGACAGCTCTCAAAACCATCATACACCGTTTCATTTTGGTCTGGCAATGGTCCCAAACCATCCCACAATGCAGCAGCAACACTACGTCATTAGGCCATCATAATCCATGTTGGCGATATACTGCTGTATGCAAAATAGTCCTACTACAATCCAAGAAAAAAAAAACATTTTAGGGGAAATCTACTGGCAGAATACATATTCAGAAGTGCATTTTGTACATTCTTTTGTGAACAGGAGCTAAGCTACAGTTTTAATATGAGTGGTCCCAGTGGGAATCCTAACCTTGGCAGAGTTACAAACATTTGATACCCACTGAACAGAAGCACCTTCAGAACTTTAATGTTAAAAATGTTGCCTTTCTATACTATTTCTGCTGCTGAAAGACTGGAATTTATTAAAAATTAATATATTTGAACCCAGTTGGTTTTATCTCTCACATCTATAGTATTAATCAGAATCAGAATAAGCTTTATTGGCCACGTATGTGCGCACAAGGAAGGTGACTGGCTGTTCATTGAACTTACACACAGTACACATTCAAACTGTTTCTGTAAATTATGAATTTGAATACAATAGTCCATATGTTAAAGCTACATGGGAAGAGAAAGCAAACATAACTCTCACAGAGAAAGAGTGGTTAAACACATGTAAAATACAATCCACCACCTTCAGTTCCGGCCAATGGAGAGAATTTTCTTGGAAGAATATTATCAGGTTTTTTATTACTCAAAGGAGGAAATATTTACAGAATGGTAAACCAGAATCTGGGCACTGCTATAAACGATGTAACAATCCAATGGCGGATCCCTTTCACATATTTTGGAATTGTCCAGCAATCCAATCCTATTGGATATACAGCAAGAGAAATAAAACAATACCAGGTTTTGAACTGGATTTGACTTTAGACACTATATGATTAGGTAATATTACAACAGGTTTTAACACTCAGGATAAACATCTTCACAAAATATTACTTAAAGGTAGAAAAAAGTGATAACTGAGAAATGGCTGGACAAGGAAAGGCCAACAAAGGTATAATGGACATGGACTGTAAGGGAAAGTATGATATTGAGACTCTGACCTTTTCTCTAACACTCTGTATCAATAAGTATTGATCAAAATGGTTATTACACATGAATATGGATATCACATAGAAACAACAGAATTACTTCAGAATTACTAGTCATTTTAATTTCCTTTGAGGACTAGATGGACCGAGACCAATATGGACTTGAGGTGATCATTACTTGATTTCCTGTTGAAGTTATTTTTGTATGTCTATCTTTCCTCCTGGGTGTGTTGGGAAAGTAACTCTTAACACAAAGCTAACTACTGAGTGCACACAAGTTGTATTATATTGACCCAGCTGACCTGTCTGTTCATTTATTTTGTACATCTTTGTTCCACTAAATAAAAGTGTGAACATAAAGTACTAAAAAAAAAAAGAATATGGTCGTGGTTTTCCTGAATAAAAGCTAAAGAACTATTAAGAAGTAGAGTTTGCTTTTCCAGCTTGTTCCTATAATTTATTGGCAAGTTTTTTTTAAAGTACTGGGACAGGACTGACTCACCGATTACAGACGATGATGATGACAACCACAGCAATGAGGAAGACCAGGCCAGCAGCGGCTGAGCCAATGATGAGAGGTAGCTTCTCCTGAATACTGGTGTTGTATTCCTCTATAAAAAGAAGAAACACACACATGAGCAGAGTGCCATACACACTCATGCAGAGTCACAGGCTGAAACATATGGGAAAGCATCTGAGCCACTGCATATGGAGGGAGCGATGGGTGACAGACAGACATACGGCTGGGTGAACCAATGAGCATCTTGGCATCTTGACGGGCTGCATGGACCATTTTCCAAAGCACACTGAATGTGTTCAGATGCCGCGGATACGGACAAATCATCTGGCAGAAAGCGTGTGAAGTGAGCAGAGAGAGCATGTTTGGGTGAGACCCAGACCGATCAGGCAGCCAAGAGCAGGAATCCAGCTACTGAATGGGCACACACAGGCAGAGCCAGACCCTTCTCTTGAGCACTGCAAATGACACGACTTCCCAATTTTAGCCAGACACACGAGTTGGTGAGTTCCCTGCAGTGCTCTGTGCTTCTGGACAGCATTAATATTGTATTCTATAAGACAGAAACCATAGTGGTGAGACTTTACTGTAATCTGCCCAATTTAGCATTTATAAGTCATTTATGGACATTTATTTAATAAATAATAATAAACTTTGCAGCATTCTAAAGTCTGTTATTTCTGTATAACAGACTGTTGCTATGGATGCACAATGAGTTAAAGTTGTTGAGAAATATGTAAAAAAAAACAAAAAAAAAACTTATATGAATCTAATTAAAATCATACTCTCAAATCAGAATCATTATGAACATATATGTGTGACATGTGTTGCAATAAATAATAATAAACAGAAAATTCTAGCGTGCTACTAACCTTTTATCTTTATATATATAAAGTGCAAGGTAGATTTATTTACTATTTTACAACACAGGGTTGTATAATAAGATTAAGTTGTAGTTTCCTTTTTGCTACTAATGAAAACAAAAGGTTATATACAAAAAATATATAGAGTAGATTAGATTAGATAAATTAGATATAGTGCTTATAAATGCTAAATGTGTGAAAGTAAAGTGTCATCCACATCTTTAAATAAAGAGGGGAAGATCAGTTGCACTTCTGGGCCTTGATGTTACTCTGCTGAGAATTGCTGGTTCATTATGTGTCTTTGTTTATTTTTATTGCTTATAACCCTGAAATAAAGCATTCTGAAGTACTACTGGCAGAGTATTTAAAAAGAAATAACAATGTTCAAGTGTTTATTTTAAATACTGATTTAGTTTCTTTTTTTAAACTATATTGCAAACACTGTAGTTTAACGTTTTTTACTGACTGAGAGTGACTCGTTTTCACTTTCTGCTAAATTCTGCAAGAGCTGTACTCATTACAAATGTACAGTGTTTACTTTAAATTATGGTAATGAGTGTCCTCCCACAGCAGGAAAGACAACTTTTTGGTTGCATGGGGATGTAAAATCAAGGTGAAAATCACTTTGAGCTGATCTACTTTTCTTTTAAAAAACACACACAAAAACAACTGTTTTTCCCCGGTAAAAACTGAAAACAACGAGCCTTGTATATCCTCAGTTTGCTCAATATTTACAGTTGTGAGTCAGTCTTGATATATCTTTAGTGCTGGGATCTGTGCGTGTGGCAGCATCAAGGATGTTTGTATGAGAGTTCAGGCTAATGATGGCCCTGGGCACTGCAGGCTGAAGGAAATGAGATGTTCAGAGGGGAAAACCCAGGCCTTGGCTCTAACATTAACCTCCATGACTGATGTTTACTGAATTTTCCTTCTTCTTCCAGTCGTGTCATAGTATAAAGATAAGACTTCGACCTACTCCTTGAAATAAAGGGTTATGGTGGAAAATGGCAAAAAGCTATCTTTGACATTTGTGCACCACATAAAGGAAAGAAATCTTGAATGCTGAAATATGAATGATAAAATAATTATACGAGTATGACGTGTGGGATGTTTCCTAAAATCTGAAAAAGACATGATGAGAATAAGAATATAATTTCAGGCCACGCTAATCTGGCTTTGGAGTATTTGAGCTGTTTACTTCACAACATGATTCCCTTTCATTGCCGCAGCTGTCTGTATCCATACTATACTACATGGTGTGTCGACGGGCCACGCATGAGAGGTGATAACAGCCCTGCGTGCTTTGGTGAACGTTGGCTGAATTCTCACCCTCAGTCATGGTCTGGAAGTACAGTTTGCCACTGTAGCGTCCAAACCCAGCCACGGTGCGGGCCCGGACCTGGAACACGTAGATGCTTCCTGGCTTGAGGCCACGGATGACCACCGTGTTGGTCTGGCTCCTGACGGTTGTGGAGTTATATTCTGATTGGTCCTAGGAGAAGAAAAATAACATGTTAAAATTGTGCATATTAGTAATTATAGTCCAATTGCAAAAGGCTAACAATTATGAGACGCCACGTGAATAAATTACATATTAGGTTATAGACATCGTGTGGATCATTTGAAGTGAGGTTGCCAGCCTTTTCCGACAGGAAACCTATTATATAAGCCAAATATCGCTGTCTGGAAAGAAACCAGACTCCATTCACGATATCAGTCATTCAGACCTGCAGGTTTGTTTGTGTTTTTGTGTGATTTCAGTGAATCCGAACTAAACTTTAAAAAACAACAACAAAATGAAATCACACAAAAATGCAAACAAACTCCCATATTCTGCAAGGTAAAATGGAGTTTTGTTGATTTGAAGAAGGCAATATTTGGCTTATATACCTGGAGTTTCCTGTCAGAAAGGGCTTTCTGATGGCATGGTAAGGTGATGAAGAAAATTGAAAATTGATTTTTTTAGGTGGACCTTTTTTAGTTGACTAAAATATGTTTTGTTTGCAATACATTGCTTATCTTCCATACTGATACTCTTCTCTGCTTCTCCAAACTGGGGGAGTGACAACTGACATCTACTATTGATAATACACTGATTATTGTTAAGTACTTCACACAACTCCAAATAATTTCAAAGAATCCGAACTATCCCCTTAGGATCTAAGACTCAAGAGGAACAAATGATTTCATAGTATCAGTAAGTGCAGTGCTGAATTTTAGTCCTTTCAACTGTGATATGATTTTTTTCTGCTATTTTATTAAGAATATTTTTGATGAAACAATTGAAGTTTGATCTACAGCTACTTACATGTGAATAATATTGTAAACATCTTGCTACTCAGCACAAAATACACCAAACACTATGTACAGACAAAATCTTGTTTTCTTTAAGATCCTGCACTGATACTCATCTTTATAGCCACAGCAACCACAATAGAACTAATCTGAATAATTTGTTACCACAAAAAAATCATGTTTGATAAAGCGGCAGAACTGAAAGAGGCAGCTGCAGTTAAGGAGGTAGATTTGGTGGCAGTTTCAGGTCAGGCGGCTTTTCTGAGCTGTGCCGTCTGATGATCAGAGCTTTCTCTGCCGTACTTCTCCTCTCCAGAATGCTGACAGGTCTGAGAGCGGAGACTGAGACTCTTTTAGCTGCTCCCTTCAACCCACTGCTCAGCGCGCACTTCTGAGCCACAGCAGGGGCCGGGACAATTGTTTTGACAGCTCTCTCCAGCAGTGTCAGAGAAGGGAATTATACTCATAAGTGGAACGGCTCAGCATGTAGACGAAAGCCCCACAAATGCTGTGTATATGTGCGTGTGCACATGTGTGCGATTGGATGCATTCTAGTGATCACTGTGCTTGAATCAATGCACATTTGTGACTGCGAGTGTTCTTGTGAGAAAGTATGCTGATTCGGTAGAGCTTGCCCCTTGAATACTATTTTTACAGCAGGCAGTGCACCATTGTTTTAACCACAAGTCTCTGCGCATCAATCCCCAGTGGCCCTTCTGCAGGGCTGAGCGCGGTTTCCTTTCCCAGTGACTGACCGTGATTATAATTGAAAGAGAATGAACAGAAGTTCTAAGCAATGTTCAGAAGCTCCGTCTACATGCCTCCTAGGACGCGCTGTTATGCAAACGAGCGTGAGCAGATATTCTGAATTTAAATGTACAACTAAACAAAAGAGTCAGCTTTTAACATTAGCGCTTAATTTATTTAGTTGGCTGGGGAGAAAAGGAAATGAAACTTATGTTTATATGACTCAGTGGAATGAAGAATGTACTCTTAGAAATAAGGGTTCCAAAAGGATTCTTCCTGAAGGGCTGAGGCTCTGCTCAGAACCATTTACTCAAGGTTGTCAAGGGTTGTCAAGGGTTCTTTGTAAGGTTCTATTAAGAACCCTTTTCATCCAAAGAACCCTTTTTGGAAGAAAGAGTTCTTCAAGAATTGTTGAAATCACTGCAGAGCTCTTTCATCCAGGGTTCTTTGTGCCGTTATATAAAAGAGTTCTTGGAAGAAACTCAGGGGTGTGTTCTAGATAAAATTCTTGGAATATAAAAAGGTTCTCGGTATAACCTCCTAATTATGTTCTAGATAATACCCCCAGAATACTAAAAGGTTTGTGGTAGAAACCTCTGACTGGGTTCTGGATAAACTCAACTCAGCTTTTTATTTATATAACACCTTTCACACACACATGCAGCCCAAAGTGCTTCACAAAGCAAAATTAAAACAACAGACAGGAAACAAATAAAAACAAGCAAAGAATAAATAAAATAGAAATGCAGGAGCAAAATTACAACAACACAACAATAAAATGAAAGTCAGAAGAATTAAGTATAAGGAACACAGAAATAGAATAAAATAAAAACCAACGATTGAAGCTTAAAAGACCAAGGTTATAACATTACTCCCAATTTACAATTAAAAGCCTGAATAAAAAAGAGAAGAGAGATAAAACCCTTGGAATATAAAAAGGTTTTCGGTGGAAGCCCATGGGTGTGTGCTAGACAGAACTCTTGGAATATAAAAGGATTCTCAGTAGAAACCTCTGAGTGAGTTCTATATGAAAACCATAGAATATAAAAGTTTTTGGAAGAAACTTTAGAATATAAAAGGGTCCTCCGAAGAACCACCTGAGTGAGTTCTATGTGAAAACTGTGGAATATGAAAGGTTTTTTGGTAGAACCTCCAAGGTAGGTTCTGGATAAAACTCTTGGAATATAAAAGGATGGAATCATTACACCAAAGAAATGTTCCCTGTTGAACGTCATAGGGGGTTCTGGGAGAAACCTTTCATTGATGGTTCTAGCCTAGGTATAACCCTTTATATGCTGGTTTCAAGGTAGACCCTCTGAAAGGGTCCCAGTTGAAACCTTCATAAAAGCTTCTGCAACCAAAAAGGGTTCTCCAAGCCAAAAAACACTTAATAGTTGTAGTTAGCATCTTTATTTCTAAGAGTGATACCTTTTCATAATACTGCAGCTCGTAGTCCAGGATGACTCCGTTCGGCTGATCAGGTTGGGACCAGGAGAGGGTGATGCTGTCAACAGTGCGGCTGACCTGGTGCATTATGGATACTGTAGACGGAGCTGTGAGGAGACAAAGACAGCATGTTAAGGATGAGGCAAATCAATCACTGCTGATTTCACAGTCATGCACAGAGAATTTTACAGCATCTTTAATCTCACAGCCAAACACCAGGTTCTGTAAAGGTGTTATACGTAATGCCATAAAATCTATGTAATGTACTGCAGTCTGCTTTTAGAGAGTCCCACGGCTAGACACGCATCTCAGGGTGGCAAGTCACAACACTGGCTAAACCACATAAGCAGCCTCATGGGACTTCCCAGAATCAACTGTGATCTTTATGTGATTAATTTACGCTTGTCATACTGCTGATAACAGACCACGTTCTCCAAATAAATCACAAGACCACCACGTATTACATCAAGTAAGCCCATTTTTTTCAGCCACATAAATGAAACAAACAGCGTAAATCACAGAATCACAACTGTGCTACACAACATCCTTCTTGTGCAGCAGTTTTTAATTTTATTGAGTTGTAGTTGTTTATGCATATTTCCTTGTTGATGACAGTTTAAAGGACCATAGCAGTGGTTTTCCATGCTACAAATTACATGTGTTTTAAATTACTGTAAACAATTTTTTCAAATTTCATTTTTTAAGTTATTTTTTTTTACCTTCCAGGCACACAGAGTTTTCCCCTGTGCCTTTCAGAAGGCTATGAAAATCAACATTCACAAAGTTTTGGTCTTGCTTTATGTGGGTAGACCATCACACAAATGATCAGTACCCTTACTTGATAAATGGACAGACAGACAAGTTACAGGGAAGTTTTTATAACAGTTATTTGTTTGCCTTCTAGATTGGCCTTTCTGACAAGAGTGTTCACCAGTATGATGCTTTTCTGGCAGCTGATTATTACAATTTGAAGTTTGCAACATCCCAAACTGTACATGGGAGAAGGGAAACCTCAGGACCAGAAGTCCTTTCTGGCAGAATATTTTTTTTATTTTAACTCAAACCATTATTTTTTTCCCCTAAACCTGCCCAAGAAGGGCCTGCTGGCAGCCTTGAAGGCAAACTTGTTCCAAGCAGCTCCCAAACTACACCACCAACTCTTGCCAGCAACTGCAGTACCTCTCGCTGATAAAGCAACATCATAAAAACCAAGTTGAGACACTGTGGACAGTGATGATTACCTTACTAATAAAGTTTTAAGTCTCTGCAAGTAGCTATTTGAAGCATACGGAGATGAACAGAAACTAATAGCTCTCACAAAAAAGGGAGATCAAACTAAAATCAAATGATATGCATTGGAAAACTGTCAGAAGCTATGAATATCAGACTGTTGCTATGGATGCATATCTGATAAACAGACTCTGGGCAGAAGCAATAAAACAATAAAAAAACAAAACATTATCAAATCAATATGTTTTGTCTAATTATTGATTTTTAGAAAGTAGCCTGTCAGGATTTATTTCACTGTATATTATCCCTTTCATATTTAAAACCATTGGTATGGTCCTTTAACAAAAGGCCTGCAAATTACCAAGAGGTATAATGGCCAATGGTCATGGTAGGACAGTTTGAATGAAATTTTAATGTATTTTCATAGTAAATAGTTACTGTAGATACTGTCTCACAAAACCATTCATTTCCTTGTTTTTTCGGTTTTTTTTGAGAAAAATCTGACAAAAGTATTGAGTTACTTTATATTAGTCATGCATTTTCTTTAAACAAGATCTTTAAAATGTTTATATATATTATTGCAACTAATTTTATTTTATTTTTATTTTTTGTATTGGGAGTAAAATAATTTCACCCCCCTGCTTTCAGGAGTAGACTAAATGACTTGTTACATCATGGGTGGCCTACTATAGTCTTGCATAGCCAAGAGACCTAAAACTATGTACATTCTCTTTAGCACAACGATGAGGTCAGGGGGGCGTGATCACCTCAAGTCCTCCAACAACCATTAAGATTAGTTCAGGGTGCCGTGGGTCAGTGTAAAGCTAAGAGAGGCTGAAGATAAAAAGCTCTGTCTGGGGAGCCTGGCAAAGGCCTGCAGGCCTCTGTGTCTGAGCCTCTCTGTATGTGTGAAAGGGTTAGGGTGGGTTGGGGGAGTCAGGGAGGGAGGGGTGCTGGGCAAGATTTATGGACACCGAGCCCCACGCTCATCCCCTGCAGGCCCGTGCTGCACACACACGCAGCCCTTAGCCAGCAGCACAGTGGCTCCCCTGAGTCCCAGCAATAAAGAGAGAAGTCTCTCCACCGGCACGCGCTCTCTATGGAAAATCCACCGACTGGGAAACTACAACTGACACGCCTCTATAATCTAAGACTCTACCGCTGCATGTGTGTGGTTTTTAAATCTCCCGTATATCATATTTATTTTGTTGCTGTTCATGTAAAGAAATGCTTACAGCAGCATCAAGCAGACATGTCTTTGTAACTACTGTCCTGAATCATGGGAGAAATTATAGCATGTGCACTGTAAAAAAAAATCATACAAGAATTTAGTGGAATCACCTAATCTTTTTTTTATTAACTTAAATATATAAGTTCTATTTATTAAACTTAATTAAACTTAAAAAATTCTAGTATCTAATTTCAGAACACATCAGAACTAATAAACATGAATTCTTCTAACTTGAAGTCTTTTGACTTGAAACGAATTGAATGAATGATCTGAACAGAGTAGGGCTGCAACTAATAATTATTTTCTTCATTAATTAATCGGTAGGTTATTTTTTATGATTAATCATTTCATCTATAAAATGTCAAAAAAAAAATGTGAAAAATGCTAATCACAATTTCCTAGAACCCCAAGAGATATCTTCAGATAGCCTCTTTTGCCAAACCAACAGTCCAAAACCCAAAGACTCAAAAGACAAAGACATTTATTATCATGAATGAAAAACAGCAAATCCTTTCATTTAAGAAGTTGGTACCAGAAAATGTTTGACATTTTTGGTTGAAAAATGACTTAAATGATTAATCAGTTATCAAAATAGCAGGCAACTAATTGAATTAACAATCACTGCAGCTCTAGTACAGAGCTGAAAAACAATCATGTCACATTACTGTGTGTCTCTAAGACACTTTAAGATGAGTCATGGTTGTTCGTTTTCACAAGAATAAAAACACTGTGAACCATGATGAAGGTTAGTATCGAATTTAATCCCAGCCCCCTTACAATTAAAATTTAAGAAATACAATGGGAGCAGTTTCAAATATTGTCTTTGTGTCAATGCTGGAACTAAGCCGCTCCAACAGGAGCAGCTAAAGCTGGAAGTTTTTTGAGTGAAATGAAGAACTCTTTCTTCAAACTGAGTAAAATGTGAAAGGAAATCACATCTGTTTGAAATGTTTGTCAGTGTAACGAAAAAGTTGATGGTTTAACTTAATATCTTAAGCTTATTGAAATGTTTTCTCACATACATTACGTTTATTTACTAAAAACATTTATTTGTTTTGAATCAATACAATATTACCCTAAGTTGTCTTTCCAAATCAAATTAGAATTTTAAGGCAGCCGGGACACTTTTTTAAGTTAAAACAAATAGTTTATTTTTACAGTGTAAGTGACCACAGTAAGTCAGATCGGATGATAAAAAGTCACTTTTATAACCTCACGTATTCTCATCAGCTAATCAACCCTGCCTTCCTCGCCCTCTGACCGAAACAGAAGTATCCATCTGAGGCTACAAATTATGATGTCTCGTATAAACTGTGATGGTCAAGGGACTGAGTATGTCCTCATGTGCTGCTGCCAGCAGATAATAAATAGATGTTCTGTATTTCATCTCAGCAAAGCACTTACACCGTGATGGCCTGTGACTCTGCGGTGTACATGCATCATGCCCCTTTCCTGGAGCCGGAGGTACAATAATGTATACAGTATCCAGTCAGGACACCAGTCTCAGGAATCTCCTCCATCTCACTGTAGTTTGTTTGCAGTCACAAGACGACAGCCTAATAAGGCAAACAGTTACTCTAAGGGGAACTCACGAGTATCCCATTACGGATGTACATATATTCAAGACTGCCACATGGCCTTTTCCTGCATAGCATTTCCATTAAACACACGGAGCAGCCATGCCTAGTAACCTGATACAGGACCAGAGAAACAAAGGCAGCTCATGTATTCATGTACAAAGGATGGACACATGCCAACATGAAAAGCTGTTGGAGGAGAACACTGCGGTTTTCTTCTGCTAAAGGACAACTTCCAGACAGCGGGGTGGCCGTCGCCATGTCTGAGCTCAAGAAACCGATAAGGGCTGGCGGAACAGAAAACAAACGGAGATTAAATTAAAGGAAGACATGACTTTTTAAAAAACATAAAGTGTTGAAACATTGGGCTTGTAGGGAAAATAGCGATCCAGCTGTGTTGTGTATTTCAAGTCAATTCGGTACACGCATTTCAAGCTAAGCTGACATTCCACCAATTGACTGTGGAATGTAGTGGTATGCCAAGTCGACGTTTCATTGCACTAAGGCCTACAGCAATGATTCACATATGAAAACCATTTTCGTACATCTAATTTATGTACTCCAAATCTACAAGTCTCCATTGTACTCCAAATCTTTAAGTGTACCTAGATTTTTTTCCCCTCCAACTTAATCTATAATTTAAAGGGTTGAGTAAATACTTGGTTTTCATTGTGTCAACATCAGTCACTGAGTTATGCCACTAAATACATGTTTTAGTTGTTTCAAGCCGTTCCCTTTGTTGTTGCAATAATTATTTTTAAATCATGTGGATTGCACCCCATTAAAGACAATTAGAAATTAAAAACAAAGATGTAAGAAAGTTTCCCAGTCATTTATGTACTGGAAACCAGCTCATCATAAACTATGTCAACTCAGATCAGCTTTTTCTTTTTTTCAAAGTGGGTGAGCTCCACTTTCACTGGACACTTTATTTATTATAGGTTTTCTCAATGAATGCTCTATTCATGTTCGTAGAACTAATGAAGCGGTTATAATGACAAAGACAGGGATTGTAAGCTTATATAATTAAATTAGATGGCTGAATTGGAAAGATAAATGGTCCTGATGAATATGTCTCGAACAGGAGTTTCCCATAAACCACAGAGGAGTGGGAGAGCAGACACAGGAGTCACAGACATACGAGGAGCTAAACATAGCAAATGAAATATATTAAAGGTATAAGAGAGATGACTGGTTCCTCTGTATACTCAACCGTAGATAAAAAATGTGTTTGGTGCTCTTGGAAAACAGGTATACTCAGGATAGTCAGGAATATATTTATTAATATTTCAAATATATTTTTTTTTCTCTCAGCCTGTGTTTAAAACTTAAGTCTGGGTATTTATCCTCCATTTTTGATTTGTGGAAATTTTCTCATTTTTTCTGTCTTATTTCATGTTTGTGTTTCATCAGTTTCACCTGTTATGTTTATCCAGATCATGTGATTGCCTCCTTTTGGCTGGTGCTACTATCTAGATGTGGCTACAACTCTGTGTGTTCAAAGCCCTGATGAAAACCTGGGGTGGTCAAAACATGTTGGCATTTTAAATGATTTAGCAACTATAAGAAAGACTTTTTCATTCTTCCTTTGCTTCCAGTGCCTGGATTGTCCTTCTGATTATCACATTACAGAAATAGTTCAGATTATTTGAAATGAGGTTGTTTGAGGTACTTATCCATAGTCAGTGTACCTACAATAGATGGCTGCTGTGGACATGTTCAGCAACAAAACATAGTTTAGCCACTTAAAAAAGCCCCATGTAAAAGAAACAATATCAGTTTAAGTGTTTGCTGTATTTACAATATTTCACCACTTAACCACACCATCAGAGAGCCTTTTCCAACAGGAAACTGAAGTTATATCGCTGCCACCAAAGCCACCAGACTTCTTTAGCAAAAACAGTTATTTTAGCTTGCAGAAGATGGGAGTTGCTTGTCTACCGCCGCCTTGTTTGTTTGTGTTATTGTGTGATTTATGTCTTTTAAAGGGTTTGTTCGGATTTACTGAAGTCACACAATTACACAAATAAACAAACCAATCGAGGCAGTGATTGGCCAGCAATTCTCATCTTTGTTAAGCAAAAATTACTGTTTTTGCCAGTGGAGCCCGGTTGCTTTGGAGAGAACAACATCTGTCTTAAATAATGGCAGTTTCGTGTCAGAAAAAGCTGTATGACAGCAAAGTAAAGTGCTGCAAATATTCGAAATACAGAATACACTTACATTCCTTCTCTCTCTCTTTTTTTGAATGACTCATTGATTGTTTTAGGAAGGCCTAAATGCATTTTGTTGCTTACCTTGTCCAGCCTCTTACACCAGTAGCTGCTTTGTTTTTAACACCAGGTATAATATAAACAGACTATTTTTTTAAATCTCAAATGTTATATCCAAGTCTGCAAATACCTCAAAGATGATTAGAGTGACACTATAGAGTGATATGCTGGGGCCTTGGTCCATTTAAAACTTTCAAGGTTGTATATCACATTGCTTAATTGTTCGAGGATGGGAGGCCCCAGCTGTTGTCAAAGACTTGGGTTTCAGGCCCCACATCATTACTCAGCCTGGGATCTGATATGAAAGACGCTGCTTTGGAGTCTATTCTAGCATGACGCTCTGGCTTTGGCCCAACAACACAGAATACAAAGGCTCTGTTTTGCTCAACATCTCTGAGAGATGTTTTCGTGTTATGTTTGAACACCTAGTGACTCCACTAATCAATTAAAGATGGAGTTTACAGGGATGTTTCCACTCATTTAAATCCAAGCCGATTTAATGGGGCATGCTTCTGCTAACACACACAGCAGCGAGGCTTTCATCCGTCCCGTTAATTTATGTCTCTGCTAGCTTTTATTGTACTGCGCTCTTTTGGTGGGCTTTTCCTCTCTTTGACCATTGCCTTGTTTAGGAAAGCTGGGTTAAGCCTCATTACTTAGAACCGCTATGAAAATGATGGGCATCTTCATTAAGCAAGACTGGTGAAGTGAGACCACTGTGGACGGATAGCAGCAGAGGGAGCTCAGTCACGTGTGCGCATGTCCCACACGCCCCCCCCACCTGTATAAACTTTCAGGAGTGGAGGGCTCTTCGGGCCTCGCTGATGTGCATTTCAATTTTTTTTATGCTTATAATACACAGACCTGTGCTGAGTTGCACTCAAGATGGACCATCTCTGGTGTGTGGCCAATGTACGCTCGGCTCACCTTCAAGCGGGTTGCAGTGACGTCTTGTCCACCACAGCCAGCCTGTGACGACTCCCCTTTCTCTCAGTCAAACAGAGAGAAAGACATTTCTATGTGTTCAGCTCTCAGTATTTTGTAACTTCTAACTAAATCTCTGTGGTTTGAATTTCAGTTACTCTCTTGTGTTGCTGTTTTACTTTTCAGCTATTTCCTGACTTTTGCTGCTTCATAATAAAAGGTTTTAAATAACAAAGTAATTGGGGACTTTTATCATAAAGAATTTATAGGACATGAAGAGCTTATTCATAGCATTTCATTTACAGCCGCTCAACTTGAGGTAAACTCATCTTCAGTTACAAACACACTTTCAAGCGAGTAGCCCTGTGGTAATGGAGATGCAAATCTCTGCCCTGCTGGGCTGACGTGCTGAGTCAAACTGAGTCATGCCAAGACAGCACATGTCCCTCTCAGTCCTTTCTCTCTGTGCCTCTTAAAAAGAAGTTTTTCCTCGCCTCTGTCACCTTAGCACTTTCTCTTGGTTGCAATTGTTGGGTCTCTATAAATAATACGATATGGATGGTCTAGACTTGCTCTGTGTGAAAAGTGCCCTGAGATAACTTCTGTTTTGACTTGACACTATCTGACTTAAATTGACTTGACTTGACTTAAACTGTTACATCGAGTCATGCTTGGAGAAACAGGGGTGGAAAAATCACAGCCGTCAAAATAGTGGCTTTTATTTCCTGCAGCTGACTTATTTTATTGACAGCAAGAAATGACGCCACCATGATTTGATGCTTTCTGCTTTGGTTTGTTTCAACCTTTGCACACAAGCACAGAAAAAAGGAAAGAACCTCAAACATTTGCTAGCACATGAATCATATGCTTCAGAGAAAGTATATGTTTGAGGCCTTTTATCAGCATCTTTCTAACATCCTAATGTGTCTAGTCTACAACCATGTGGCTCTGATATGATTAGACGGTTTGGTGCAGAGAGCAACACTATGATTTGGGGAAAATGGGGGAGGTAGCGAGAACAGGTCAGGGCTCGTAAATCTCTTTTCCTTTTCATTGTAAAAATCAGTTTCCCCACAGCACACTCTCTCCCAAGGGGCCCAAACCACCTGGTCCTCTACAAGGCAGCCTACCAAACAGGCTGCCACTGCTCCACTCTCTCCGACTGCCGTCCATTTATGAGCGACGCATCGAGCCGTCTTAAAGGGAGAGGCCCATATTTGCATGTACTTTTAGCATGCTGGCAGCTTGCCCTGTTTCCCCAGCTGCAAAGGATTGTGGGTTTTACATCTATAAAGATTTTCCAGTGCAGTAAAGCTACAAAAGTGAGATTTCAGTTCATCAAGCTTTAAACCATCTGCACTGGAAAAGATTGGGGACTATAATACACTCATATAGACACCATAAGCTAATTCTAAAATAGGCTCTTCAGGAGCTTGAGGAGTTTTCAGAGGTTAGGGTTTAAATCTAAGCCGAGCCGGCAAATCTGGAGACGATGGAGATACAACCCAAATAAGTATGCATGCAGACGAAGCTGCAGAGGGAATGAGAGACGGGTATTTTGCAGCAACTGAGCTAAAAGTCATACAATCACAAAAAAAAGTATGGATCTTTAGAAATCCTATATATTGGTGGGTGGTGCTGAATACAGTCCTCATTATCTCAGACACTTTGAGCTTAAAAGAACTTTGAATAGTTCTTTTAGTTCTTTACTGCCATTGTTAACCGTTAATGATATATAGTAAGTACTTCCATAAAGAAACTAATGGTCCTTCAGTGGTTTAAGTGATGTTCAACATGTTGAACATCCTCATATTTGGTGGATAGTCTTCAAGCAGCTAGTTATTCTAAATTATTCAATGCTTGACTTCATTAAGGCTGGGCAATGGGCTTTGCTTACCAGACTGTTCTAGTGCTTCCATTATTTGCCTTTACCCACTTAGTCATTCTATCCACATACAGTTATTCCTACAATATTGTTGCAATATTGGTAAATACTGATAGAGATATTTGGTCAATAGTGCCTTTATATATGATTTTGCTGATATCACTCAACCCTAGACACAACTAGGCTGAAAACACCAAGGGCAACAATTAAAATAAAGTTGATATCAAGTCACTTGTAAAGTCGACACTAGAAGCTTAGTAACTACTAGCTAGTTTGTATCTGAATCAGATACTAAAGTTAGTTGCACCACAGTTACTTTGGGCATAACATAATCAGTCAGAACAAAGGCAAGCGGTCAATTAGTGATCAAAGATAAGAGTTCCATCATCAAGTGCATTAGCTTCCTGGCTGGCATGAGCTACTTGGCATTGCAGCTTTTCGTAGTGAGCTAGATCGATATTAAATCATCATATCAATCAATTATGTCTCTAATGGATTATTGTATTGCAAAATTGCATGATATTAATAAAATAATGATCCTGTGTGAGAAAAAAACAGTTTTATCATTAGTGAGAACAATTCTGTGAGACTTTCTGATTAACAGCCAAGGGGCATGTGACACTACTACGTTGTTTCACAGAGGTTTAACTTACCTCTGTGGGACAACTGTTTTTTTTTAGTAATGCATAAATCACAACTGAGTAATAATTTCTCTTATAACTCCTGGTGCCACAGGCTGCAGGACTTTATCATTCCATTCCAGACAAAGTCTGATATGCATTTTTATCCCTTGTCCCGTGTCCCACATATTGAGAGAACATGTCCCACATTTTGATCAGCTCTAATTTACAAAAGTCAAACCAATGCAAGACAGTTTTTTTTTCTTTCTAAAATCTGCCTTTTACCGGTGGCTATGAAGAAGGCAGGAAAGCTGTCATCACAGGGCTGTTTGGTGTCAATCAAACTGTGCACACATGGGTCAAGTGCAGGTAATCTGCCAACACTTTTGTACCTACATCCACTAAGGAAAATTGGCCACAAAGTCACAAGCTATAAATATTGAGGCAGAATATGATGGAAACTCCACGTAAAAAGGAAATTCAGCTACAACAAAGACTGGGAAACAACTTATCTTTTGTTGATTTTGAGCTACTAAATCAACTTTTAGGCTACCTCTCAGCATTAGTAATGTGTCCCACATTGTCTCACACAAACATACTCTTTATCCCACATTTGGTTTGCTGGGATCTGGTCAACCTAGGAATGTTGTTTTTTTCATAAATATTATTTGAATGTTGTCGATAAACCAAACCAAAAACAGTTGTGATTATCTAACTCGGTGCCACGCAACAACGGTTCTTGAAAAGGTTCTTTTAATACAACAAACTTTACTTATTCTCAAAAAGCCATCTTAAATTATTAGAAAGACTTAAACCTGGCCAAGAGAGCCATTTCTAAGATACAAAGATCTACTGTGGTCCATTAGTCTCTCAGGGTGGATTTGGGCTGAACAGACACAACGTTTGAGCTGTCCGCCACAGGGATGTGGAATGGGGGTTTTGATTCACACAGCTTTGGGGGAAACTGGACTCTGTTTAATCAGCATGCTGCTTGTCTGCATTTAAACAACTTCCAAACTGGCATCTGCAAGGAGAAAAACTCCACAAACCACAGAATGCATGTCAATATTCTACACTGTTGGAAAGGCGAGCGTGGGCTACAGCCTTCTTTTTCTCTGATTTGGTTGGTGGCACGCAAAAATATTTTGTTTTATCGAGTTAATAGCTCTGTTGGGGGAGCAACAAAAAAACCCAGAATGCTGACATGAGCAGAACAGAGCTTAATAGCTGCTATGTGGATCGACATGATTCAGTCCATGTTAACACGACAATAGCCACTGCAACAAAATAAACAAAAAATGTGCTACTACATCAAAGGTGTGTTCTGGATTCAAATACTGAGAAGCAAATTTGTGAAAGTAAATCTGAAATCTTCCAATATAAACAGTTAGAGAGGGTTGTTCCAAAACAGAGACCTCCTGAGAAATGTGAAACTACATGCTCATTATTTGACTATTACAGTAAGCAATGTCCTGATTCATCCTCATTTACAGTCACCAAAAAAATCATATCCAGGAGGCAGTCGGTCACACTAAGTGCATCTCCAAAGCAACATTTTTCCAACATAAACAAGACATGGAAATTGCACATCTGCTCCAGCTCAATTTCAATGCACAGCAATGACTTTTGGCTTAACGTTCAAGTCATGCTTATCTACACAGTATGAGGCTGCTCCATGGCACACAATAGCAAGGATTATAAAAGATCATCTCCGCTTATAAAGTTCTTGACCCCAATTTACACATAAAACCTTCGAGAGGATGATGGTGGATGCAGATTGCATGATCAGCGTGATCTGTGTGAGTGAAATCGAGGCTACATTAAGAAATAAGAGGCATTAGTGACATTTGAGTATAGGAACATGGGGAAGCAGCTCATCATGTTTAAACCAGAAACTCCAGACTGTTACAAGACAGCTGCTCAGACAACGACAACTCTCTTTTGCATCCACCTTAAGGGACCAGTGTGTAAGATTTATGGGAATCTATTGTCAGAATATATCACAAATGGAATATAATATTCATAAGTATATTTCACTGGTGTATAATCACCTGAAACTAAGAACCACTGTGTTTTTGTTACCTCAGAATGAACCGTGTATGTTGTATCACCATGTTTCCACAGAATGGATGAATGAAACACTTGCTCTAGATACAGCCTTTTCCATTTGTCATGAGTTTACCTACATACTTGGGAGGGGAGGGTGAGGCAAGGTGTTTGCGATCTTCAGGCTCATTGCCAGATGCCACTAAATCAGCATTTCCCAAAACTTAGGGTTAAGATCCAGATGGGCATGGATCCACTTTTTTGGGTCACCGTTTGGCACAAGTAAAATGCATGATGTATTTCGTTATATAGTAACAAGCAGAGCTGGGGCTGTAACAGTACGGATTTTTTCTTACTGTGGTGAAAACCTAAATATATGGCGGTTGGGTCTTTTGATCATTCAGGGGCTGTGTTCCTGACTTGTTATGTGTATCAGTGCTGTTCTACAAGTGTATTAATAGATCATGCACTGATCTAAAATGCACTTGTAAGACTGACCCTTCAAAATAAAATTTGCTATGATAAAGGTAATGAGATCAACCCTGCAGCAGGCACCACCTGACTGCGATATTGCATTAATGCAGTTATCGTCACAACCCAACCCCACGAGACAGAAAGCAGCTCTCAGCAATGTCAGCACATTAATGACATTCAATACAGGGGACAAGACTTTTCAAACACAACACCAAAATACTGGCATCAAGAAATGGAACAGCCACCTCACTAACGGTTAAAACTATAAACCAGCGAGAAACGACAATTAGGTTGCCGAGATAAACCACACAGACACAGAGCAAACACCAACAACAAGTAACGTTTGCACTTTGGAACATAAAACAGCGAGAGAAACTACTCAGTCCAGTACTGGGCATGATGGGAAATGTATGCTGTCACTGCAATATTTTCATATGACACCTCATTTTCATCCACTCCTGTTTGCCCAGATAAACTCTTTGCTGTCAATACAACTCAACAGTTCCTGCATCCTTTTCAAATTAGCCCACTAAAGTTTCAGTGGACAGCACAAATTTGACTGTTGCTATGATGCGCTTTTGTAATGAAATAAATACATTTCGCATGCATCTTGGTGCATCTTCATGGTTTGTTGTGTTATTTATCAGTTTATATATGTAAACCAGTTCCAGGGAGATCAAATTTCTCTTTTGGGTCTCGAGCTGAAAAAGTCGGGAGCCCCTGCACTAAATCCTACACACTGGTCCTTTACAATAAACACTTAATATGTACGTGTCACCACATGAACTTGAACTTGACAGTGGGTTTGGCAGAGAAAGGGAGAGAAAGAAAAAGAGAGGCGGGGGAGTGCCATTGTGTTTATCACAGATCCATTTTCTTAATTGGTGAAGTTAACTCCATAAAGTTCATATAAAAAAATAATAAATTCAAAAACACAGCGCTGGTTGGGTCACGGCCCCTTTTTGCTTCATCCCCTTTATTTATTATCTTTTTTTAATTATCATCGTCATAATGCTCTTGTGTATAAAAAGTAAATAAATGACTGCATTAAAGTTTGGTCAATTATTCAAGCATTTCGGTATACAGCTAATGCACTCAACAATAATTAATTGTATATTCACATTATGTTCCCTTTTACAGCCCACTGGACCAAAAGATCGTGGCCTTTTAACCTAGATTTATATGCATGCGATGTGCATACTATATTCTCTCCTCCCTGCACAGGCTTAAAACTGCAGATCACATCCTGAAAGAAGACACTCATAATGTAACCAGATAAAAAAAAACACATGGCTACTAAATGATTTATGAACATGATCAATTAGTTAACTAATTTCGACAATCCGTGTGCTAATTCTCTTCTGGGGAGTCATAATCAGATTCATATTGCATGCGCAGGTTATTTAAAGTCATCTGATGAACCCCACTGTCCCACTACCCTGCAGGCTGGTTGATTACCACACACATTTATCGCTAAGTTAATCTCACTCTCTCTGCCGTGGTGGTGCTTGTCTGAATCTGTCTTCGTAAACAGGTTGCTCCATATCAACAGTAGCATGAATGCGGTGCATGTGTGGCTTGCTGGCTGACTACCAGAGCAGCCTTGTCTCAAGGCTCTGTCAGTACTGAGCTCCAGGTGCACGCTGAGGCCTCCTGTCTGTCTGCCTGGCTGACCTACACTGGCACCCACCATATGTGCCCTTCTTAACACCTTCTGTCACTGTCACACTGCACGCCATGTACACTGGTGGTCCCTGTCTGACTCTCTGTCTCTCAGCCTCTTTATCTTTCAGCCTGCATCTCTCTATTCCTCTCATTAGACCTGAATTTTGCAGATAATACTGCAGCTTGAGTTAGTTGTTACTGTTGGTTTATTTAACGTGCCTGCATATTTTCTTACATAGGCAAAATGTATCCTTTCTAGGGCTGCCCCACTTACATTACTGATTAATCTGTTGATCATTTTCTTGATTAATTCATTCATTTTCCACCCATAAAATGTCAGAAATTAGCAAAAAACATTGATCACTCTTTCCAAAAGCCCAAGGTGACGTCCTCAAATGTCTTGTTTCCTCCACAACAGCAGTATTCAGTTTACTGTCATAGAGGATGAAAGACACCAGAAAATATTTAGGCCTATATTTTAGAAGCTGAAATCAGAGATTGAAGAGATGTTTTCCTAAAATAAAGACTCACTCAACAATTAATTGATTATCAAAGTAGTTGGTGATTAATTTAATACTTGACAACTAATAGACTAATCATTGCAGCTCTAGTACTTTTAAATGGATTTCTTAGGCTATGATTTACCAGAATTGCACTGATATAACGATGTTTAATCGCAACATTTTTATGAAACTGTCAAAAAAAGTTCTGAATGACAGATATACTGTTAAATAAACTAAGTAAAGCTTGAAATGAAAGATAAATAGAGTGGAAATTGAAATATTTTAAATGCTCTGCTCTGATTATAATCATGGTGATGTTGCAATTAGCAAATGAGCACTTGCTAATAACTGTCTTTTTAATTGATTTTCAAATTTTCTATAAGTAATAAACAATATTTGTATTTGTTTCTAAAATATACACAAATTATTGTGATCAAGGAATTTTCATAATTGTCTGGTGTATCAAATAGAATACAGACAGAAAAATCATGTATGATCACTAAAAAAAAGTGTTGGATTTTCTCAAAAGGTCCAATAAACACTTCAGTTTCACAAAATTTGAATTTTCTGGCAATTATTTGATGTGTATGGCTTTACAGGGTTAATAAAGCACAGAAGAACTGCTTTTGTGCATTAAGTAACTCTATTCTATTATATAGATTCTCCATTCTTTATTCTGTTATATAGGTTAAAATGACTGCATGAGATAAAGGCAGATAATTAACTAGAGAGCCATGTTATTGGCATGAATGTGCCATTGGACCACAGTGAATCTGCACTTCTTGAACTGGTGACACTGTCCTAAAGTCAACAGTGTAGTAGCCACACTTGGCTGGCTGGTGTATTGACACATTCTGGCAGTCCCACCTGGCTCTGCACCAGTGCTTTTCACACCACGGCCCAGTGGAGCAGCAAAGTCCCTGGTAGCCTGGTTACAGTGGACCTGGGCAATTTGGGCAATAATTAAGTCATAAATCTTCCCTAGACCATATGAAAAGGCTGCACCCGATTACACCCCCCACCCTCTCTGAATAATGTGGTTCAATTCCACAATCAGCCAGTTCACCTGATAAGAAACCAATTCAGTGCCTCTGCTTCTCGATAGCATTAGCAGCAGACGCCACAGCTCACCTTGAGTTAATGAAATGCCTAAACAAATATGTCCTCTGGAATCTAATATACCAAACCACTAAAGGATGCAATATGGCACACACGCTGGGTATATGGAGATCTCATTTATCTGTTGTGCAATGCTGAATTCTCTCGCAGAATACTGATAGTTTGGATTCATGTAGGAGATAATCTCTTCTATGCACTGAAACTGATGATGCAGCAGCTCTACTGTGAGCAAGCAAATAACTGGCACTCACATTATTAGCTAGCAATTATCTGTTTGTCATATTTAACAGTCATAGTAACAGTAACAGTCATATTTGTATACAGTATTAATTATTTTGTAATCCACAGAATAAATAAAATAGACTTAAATACACTCTGCTTGCTTGCACGGGCTTGCTGACCTGAAGCAAGCTGCTCCAGCTGTTTATTAATTAAAATTCAGCCTAATTCAAGCCTAAGAATTTTACGCATGACTAAATTAAAACGGATTGCAGTACACAAACTAGTTCCTATGTAGAGATTAGCTGCTACTGAATATTTACACTCTGTAACTGCCAGGTATAACTGTTAAACAGCTAACTGAACCAACTGACAAAATAATGTTACCTTGCTGAGATAAAGTATGAACCCTTTAGAGTGAAGATTGAAACAGGTAATGTGGAGACAGTGGACATATCTGACCTGAAAATTGTTGAATGCTAAGTTAAATTAAACATTGTGCCAATAACATTTGACAAAATGGGTAAATATTATCATTTGAGTCGGCATAACCAATTATTTTCCTCATTACATTTCATAAAGATATACTACATAATATATACTATACTGTATATAACCTTTTGGATGTTACGCATGCTTATAATGTTACAGCTTGTAATGTTACTTCCTGTTTACATACTTCATTGCATTTGAACAGACAGGGCTTTTTTTCTAGCAATCAATTCACACATCACTGGAATCCTTATAGCTGTGATATTTCTCATGTTTAATGGTGAAATCTTATTTAAAATCACCTGTCTGAAACTAGCTGCAGTCACTCAGAACTTTGCGTTCAAACTTAGTAATGGTTTTATGAATACCTGGCACAAACCAATCTTGATGTCTAACACTGGCTGGCATGTGTGTGCGATATGTGGATGCATAAAAATATATAATTTGTGTGTGTTCTTGTGTACGTTTGTAGCTGGTCGATCCAGCCATGTGTCATCAGACAGAGTGAAGACAAAATGGCAGGATGTAGGACTGAGAGGTTTATTAGTACAAAATCACATACTGCCTCTCTCAGCTGTCAGAAACTTTTGATCATACTTCATGGTGGTTTCAGCAACAATTTACGCTTTATACGATAATGAATGTATGCCAGCTGGGATTGACAGATTGTGGGAAAGGAGCAGAGAAAAACAGGAGGATAAAGTAAGAATTGGTCTGAAATGATGAGGTAGTTTCAAAGGGCAAAAGTGGGGTTTGAGACTGTCAGTGTCTTCTTCAAGCAAAGTGAGCTGCACTCTGTCCATTATAATGAATGGATTTAAACCTGTGACCTTTATGTTACAAGGCAATAGTCTCACTAACCAGTTACCTAGCACTGGACACCTTTCCATTACTTTCTACGCTGTAGGATGCAGGAGACAATTAAAATAAAAAGCAAAAGTCAATTTGACAGTGTCCTCACTTAGGGCTTAAAGCTTCACACCTGTTTTGCTCTTTCTGAGTAGATGATCTGCACCAACAAACAAAAAAAAAAAGTAAATTGCCATATTATGGGGGCTCCGTTTAACATTTTCTAATAAAACTACAAAACTTAAACAAGCCTGAGTTCTGACTTTTAAGTTAACAGATTACCTGAAACACACAGAAAACAGCTAATGTTTGAAAACAGGTCATGAGGAAACAATTTAAATGCAGCCAAGTACAAAATTAAATCCATTAACATTCCTGTTGTTTAATCTGTTAATGTCTAAACTCTTGACCTCAAAACAAGGTAAACTTGAGGGGAGAGATCATTTCATTTATTAATGAAATTTTCTTTTTATCTTTTCACTTTTTATAATACTGGTTACTCACAATTCAATATAGTGTGATACTGTTGCTATTTCTTAAAACTTAAATTAAAGAAAACTGAGAAATCCTTATTAAATTCTTGCAAGAATCCGGATCATTTCTGGAGGTTTTTTGAAATGCTTTATACCAGGTCATGCATAAGACAGAATTTAACTCATTTAGTACTCTGTGTCCATGAATTTAATGTCTAATGCCATATATTCAACTATGTGGAGTATTCAGCTAGAATTAACCAAATCTATAGCATACACTCTCTTTGTCACTAAAGCATGTGTGTGGCATTCAGAATACATCATCAGTCCTATCACAAAAGAAATAGAAGATAAAAATATCTTAACACTTTCTGATAGTGTCAAAGTGGTCCCAATCTGGACATGAGATATGCTCCAGATTTGATATTTTACAGTGCTGTGATCGGAGAGTATCCAGCATGGATTTCATTATATGAGTCATAGTTTAAAATATCCAGGAAAAAAAAAATCTCTGGATTCTGTTGTATTTTGCATGGTTGCATGAAGAATACACCACCATAAGCATAAAATCTGACTTTTTCTGTTTTTGTGCAATCAGAACAGTCAAAATAAATAACAACACTACTATTAACTGAGAGTTTAAACACAACACAAAATGAACCACTGCCATGAATCTTTGCACATATCGCAATATCAGGACACAGCCTTTTTGAGAATCAATACTTTATCACAAAACATATAATTCTGATACTCAAATGTGACGATATCTTCTTACACCACTACTCAACTCAAGAACAATTTCAAGCAAATGTTTCTCAAAATTTAACAAGTGCATTAAGATAGATGCTTGAGATAAATCGGAGCAATAATACGTTTAAATCTGACCCCTCCCCCCTGTGGTGTTACCATAGGTGTGAGACTGTCTTTTGTCACCACTCTCTCACCTGTCAGACCCAGTCAAATCATTGTAGCACCTTGACACGCTGGTTTTCACCCTCAGTCCCTGACACAAAGCATCAGGTTTTGCGACTCTGTCTCCCTTCCTCCACTCATTCAGTGCCACGCAAAGAGTAACATTTTATAGACACAGCGAAGCCAAAATAGATGGCTTACTTGTGACTCATTATTATAAAAAGGCTTGGAGGCGCTTCAAGGCTTCTGCGTATTCAACACAATACAAGTTTGGGGGAATTAGTCATATGCTTATAAAACGGGCTCAAATGCCATTCAGCACGGCATCTCCCTTTGTGTGGCATTACAGTGTGTAATCAAGCGCCGCACTTTCCAGGGCAATCACGTCCTTTATCGCAGAGGAACTGTCGCCAACCACCTACAGAGTGGGAGGATAAGCCCTGTGGGTAATAGAGTGTGGTGGGTGCTTGATTGGGTATGGTGAGTGAGAAGTTTTTGCTCACCACTCCCCCCCTCCCTGCCCCCACCATTCACACCAACAAGTCATAGCTGAGGACAGCACAAGAAATGAGACACACTTTCACGCCACTTACGCTCTATTTACTTATTTATTTCTTGCTTTCATGGAACTCTCAAGCCTCTGGCCCAGCGCTAGCTTACTAAGAGATTGACTAACACACATATATTAGAAACATAATTTATTTTCTCTTCATCTAACGCTCTCATTTTCAGTGTAAGAACAGAACTGCCTGAGGTAATTAGGGGTGACATGATGTTTATGTAACCTCCAAGCCTCACAAACCAGATGCAATTATGGGCTCCTGGTCCCGGTGACCCCAGCCCTGTAGCGTAGCACCGCAAAACTGCAATCCCGTGTCCCAGGGGTGAGCCTGGTTTTGCAGGGTGATGGGGGAAGGTGGGAGAGTGGAGTGGGGGCAAGCAAGAGTTGAGTTCTTTTCACAGCTCCCTCTGACGGGAGCTCTCGCTGCCTAATCCAAAGTGACGGGCACTTCAGTGGAGAGGGCGCAGAGCCCCCCAATTTCCGCCAGGACCCCACGGCAGGGGAAGCAGTGAAGCCAAGGGCTGGGGTGGCAGACTTATTGTGGCCCAGTGAGAAAGAGTGGGGCAGGGGCCTCATTACAACGCTTAACTGCACTCACAGGCCCTCATTAACCCACCACACCAGTGACTCAAATCAAAACAGACAATAAAAAGGGGTCGCCGTTTGAATAAAGACCCCCGTTTTAGCGTGACTTGGAGTTTCAGCATTGTAACAGAGCACTTTATGGAGCTTCTACACAAACAGATTTCTGTAAACACCGAAGTTTGCCATGCTGGGGTCAATTTACATGCAGAAATCTCCTCTTAAATGTGCTCATCCAGCTTGTATACCCTTCCTATTTCACTGCTTCCACGCAGGCATCTGGACATCTGGGAATTCCACAGGAAAGTAATGAGAGAGCGAGAGTGTAGTTAAACAAAACCCAATATGTCCGCTGTAATAAAAAGCACAGTAACACAGTGCTTTAGGTAGCTCAGTCATAGAGGGCTGCCCTGAGTGCAGATGGATGGATGATGAGAGATGACAGGCACTTACGTATGCTGGTAATAGGATGCAAAGCCAGCCCAAAGATAAAGCCTGGCCTGTATCCCCCCGCTCATCAGTGCTTGGGGGAGAGAAGCTTGGCACGCCAAATGATGCGTTTCATAAAGACAATTAAAGAGCAAATCAATGCTGCTGCCTCTGTGAAATAATTACAGATGCGGCCAAGTTCAACCACAAACCACACAGTGGAAAGCATGCAAAGCTCCAATAATCGCAGAAGAGAGATTGAAAGAGATTTGGAGGTATACTTCCAGAAGATCCTACAGATTAAAATGTTACCCCAGTCACCAACCTGCTTTTCATTATGCCTCAGAACATACTGGAATGTGTTTTAGTTTACAAGGTAGCTCATACATAGCGAGTACCTGGCTGTATGCTACACTTACTACACTGTAAAAAGTCATACATCAATCTAATGGAATCAACTAATCTTTTCTCATTAATTTAGTGAAAATATATTTTGTTTTATTATATGTTTTTGTTTTATTTTATATATGTTTTATTTATTCAAATTAAACTAGTATTTCTTTTCAGAACACTTCAGAACCTATAAACATGAGTTCCTCTAAATTGAAGTCTTTTAACTTGAAATGACAAGTTGAATGAATGCACTCTACAGAGTTCAGTCAACTTATTAAATTTAGTTTTAGCATATTAGCAGACTTCCCGGCATGCACTCTGCAAGTTAAAACTCTCCCAAGACCCTTCTTTTTAATATTTCAAAGAAAAAATATAAGATGAAAACCTGCTGAAAAGAAGAACTGACTGCTAAAACTGAGAGAATGAAAAAGGAAATAAAATTTGTTTGTAATGTTTGTCAGTGTGCCTGAAGAGTTGTTGGTTCAACTTAGTATCTAAAGCTTATTTAACATGTTTTCTCAAGTACAACTGATTTAATGTCAAGTTTGTTTGACAAAAAAAGTTTATAATCACACAGAATCTATACAAAATTACCTCAACTTGTCTTTTCAAATTCAGTGCATTATCCTGTATTGTCTATTTCTTTTTGTGTCCGCTGTAGCAAATTATTACAAACAAGAAAAAACGAAAGCTGCCTGCACTGCAGTCTGTTAAGTTTGCCATGTATCTTAAAATCTCACAAAGCTTTGGCATTTTTGGCTCTTTCATCTGTTCTTTTAACATTTTTGTGTAATTTATTAGCACGCTGCAGCCTTTCCCCTCAGGGCTGAATTCCTCCAAAAATACACACATTAATGTTTTTTTTTTTTACTCGCCCCACACTTGCCCAAAGTCAATTTTTACTATCCCTGTACAAACTGTTTTATTTATTTGCAGTTATCAAATAACAACAAAGTATCTAGGGGAAATAGTAACTCGCATTTTTTTGAAACATGACAAACTGTGGTAAACAGTTTTATGATAACCTGACTTGTTTTAGCATTTATATTTTGTACAAGCACCGGCAAGGCCCCAGAGGAGAGGTCGTCGTCAGTGCTCTTAGCTGCCATGCAAAAGTGAGATGCTGTCAGCTCTTGTTACAACACCAACACTTTTTTTTTTAAAAACTTGACGAGCTTTTGAAAAATGAGGCCATTTTTTCAGCCTCGCTCTCAAACCTGTGGCTTCCTGCGCAATACATAGTTGGAACTTTGCCCACATCCTCAGACCAGGCTAAACCGCTCGCTTGTGCTTCAGGCCATAAATGTTGTCTCTATCTGCTGCTGTTTTGTCGCAAGCACATGGTACTGCGCGTGTGCGACTCTCAAAATGAGAGAGATGAGAATGAAGCGAGATGGCTCATTCCCTTCTAGTTACTTCCATCATCGGCTCTGGACAAAACAATGTGTTTATCCTTTTTTTACCACTTGGCCAGTCAGGCAAGTGAGTTGCTAGATTTACTAGCCTGAGGTGGCATTTTACTTGTCACAGGCAAGCAAGCAATCCTTATTGTTGAGCCCTGAGACATAAACCCACACACGGAACAAAGTCAGCAGAGAGGCTGTGGTGGAGACAGTGCAGTGAACCAAGTAAAGATAACTTCGAGAAACTAGAATGCAATATTTTTATCTGCTCTGTGCGTAGTCTCTCAGCCACCAACACACTACATTTTACACAAGCACAGTGCACTAGCTCAACTGTGCAGCGGTTTCAGCCATTTCTCCTTTTAAAAACAAAGCAGCATGGGCTTTCACATTTTCCAGAAGATTAGCTCGCGCAGGCTGATAATGACGAATCCTGGGACACTTTTTATGACCAAGCAAAATGAGGTCTCTACCATTCAGCACAGTGCAGTCAAAATCATACCACAGGGCCAATTCATGTTGTTGTTTACTGTCCATCCCAAATACATATACTGTGTTTTTATTTTTTTACTGTAATGCAACACTACAATCAAGTGGGTGGATGAAAATATGACTGTAATCACTGAGCAGTAGATGAAGTGGCGAGACAGCAGCTAGCCTGCTCTCAGCTCCACAGTCTGAAAAACATGATGATGAGGTCACAGTGTAAAGACCAGCAGGCCATCACATTCTGTCTGTCACATCATCAACAGCACTCTCCTCCCCATTTCAGAGCTCTTAATCTGCATACATCACCATGCAGGAGAGGGAGGAAACTTACTTAGTGGAGGTCTATGTACTGTGCATTATGTGCTTGTAGAGGAATGAGTGCGATGAAGAGGTACTGTACAGGGCATAAGAGACAAAGGAGCGGCACAGGAATAGACATAGAAAAAAGAAAGAGATGGAGAGAAGAGAAGAGAGGAGAGGAGAGGAGAAGAGAAGAGAAGAGAAGAGAAGAGAAGAGAAGAGAAGAGAAGAGAAGAGAAGAGAAGAGAAGAGAAGAGAAGAGAAGAGAGAGAAGAGAAGAGGAAACCACATGGGGAATATAAAGTGTAGAAAAAGACAGATGGGCCCACTTACCAGCCTGGTTAGTGGTAATGTTGACTGAGGCGTACTGAGGGGAGTAGGGGCTCTGATCTGACACCCCGTTGACAGCCTGTACCTCAAACGTGTACTGTGTGTGGGCTAACAGGTCACTAATATAGACCCGGGGTTCTGTCAGGCCCAGCTGACGGGGCAAAAACTGAACATTGTCCCCGCAGCGGGTGCAGCCGCCACGGCCTCCGCCACAGCTCTTGCAGATGATGTTGAAGACGACGTCCTCGCGGCCCCCTGAATCCCGAGGAGGCATCCACTCCAGCATCACGGAGGTTTCATTCACGCTGGAGATAACAGTCTGTGGAGCTGAGGGTACGGCTGCAAAACACAAGAGAGATTCTGGAGTTAACACTTAAGTGATAGAACCAGTGCACAGACATTTTGGGTAGTAAGCCAATCGAATTGTAGAGTCAATTGGACCAAATTGCAAATGCATACTTCAGCATTCAAATGCACTTCACTTCACTGAAAAAAACAACAACAAAAACTCTAAAAGGAAGAGAGTGAAAAGTGAAAGTGGAAATGTGACAAAACTGTTTAACAAAATTGTTGTTTGTGTGAAAATGGGCATGGCCTTCATTAACTTTTTCCTGAAAGTAAAAAACTGTAAAACTGATGACAACTAAAACAGCTCACATAGTTTAGTTTAGTTCAGTTCAGTTTTGATTAGTTTAACAGGCTGTTGTACATTGCTTTGTGGACTACCATCCTAAAGCCTCGAGCCATCGCCACATTGTTTGTTTGGAGCCAGAAATGACCATATTTGGCTAAGAGGGTGGAAATGTGAGGGATAAGCATTGCTATGCCTCTATCCTGACTGGACATGACTGAGAACCCAAGGACACATTGTGTCAATAGCAAGGTGGCCAGGCCCTAAAGCATACCCTTATTTATCATCAATTTTACTCTAAATGAGACCATAATTTACAAAATGAACACCATGCTGTTTTGAAGAAGACTTGAAAATAGCAATTGAGACCATAAACTCATTAGAAAACTGCTTACTAAAGTCATAAAGCAAGCGAGAGGTAAGGTTACTTTCTCATAAGACTCCATACAGTCAGACTTCTTTTTGCTGCCTGTGGAGTCTCCCCCTGCTGGCCATTAAAAGGAATGCACATTTAAGGCACTTTCGCATTAGCTTCTATACGGTCTATGTGTTCCACCAAATTACACTGAAAATGTTTTCCTTAGTTTTCAAACCAACATCATCTATTTTTTGACCTCTTTCATAAATAATACATTGACCTAATAAAGGCCTTTACATTGATATGGTGATCGTGTCAGCAAACAGTTGCCTCGGTTTGCATTTAGCATTTATTAGCACTCATTTGGAATTGTGTTTCTGGCTGCCTGGAGAATGTAAGTCTGATATTCACATTTTAGCTCAGTTTTTGGACTCAGCAAACTCCTAGGGGAAATGTAGCACTGCGACTAACTGCTAAATGCTCCACTATGTTCACCAGCTGGTTGCCAACTGTGTCTGTTTGCCATTTGGTGCTGGGCAGGTTCTGTACAGTGGGCTTATCTTCACTTTTTTTCTGTCTGCTGCTGGAAGCAAGGTTGATGAGATTGAATCAAAACAAGTTATGGGCCGTAAAAACAAAACAATGAGCAGAGAGATGCTAAAACGTTTGGGGATACCTGTGGGCTCATCACTAGAAGCAACCCCTTTCACATAGTCACAGTCATGTGTTCTATTGTTGATAGATGTCCTGCTTAATCAACAAAAAGGACCAAAAACAGTGTTGAGAGTTAAGAGCTAAGGATGGACTGAAAATTGGATTATGTAAATTTCATTTGTAGTTTTCATTGGGATTAGGGATGTTCCGAGTGACTAATTTCCCTGTCAATTAAATGGAAATTTAAATTTAGACTAGTCGACTAGTCTAAAAGTATGAAAGCATTCAGGGGTGGCAAAGAATGTAATTTTGGTTTGCAGGCCTGTGCTGAATGTGGTCAAGTGGTTATAGGTCAGTGTGTTCTGACACAGCCTACAGACAGCCTTATTTTTATTTTCTATATCAGAATACTGTGAAACCATGCTGGTTTTACGAGAGGTCATCTTTACTGGTTTACATCCAAACATTAGCACCCACCTGATGGGGCTGCAACTACAGCAAGTGCAGTATGGATGTCCAAAATCTTAGATGCAACAGTTAAGACACCATTGTGCATAAATAAGGTACTAATTATTAGTTTAACTGACTGGTATTTCTGGCACCAACTAGCAAGGGTTTAATCAACTACATGACTAATCACGCACATCCCTAATTAGTGATGTCGTCAAATCTCGTCACATCATGTCTCTCATGATCCTTGACTTAAAGGATGCTGTACTTTTGCATCAACTACATTCCACAGCATTGTTCTAATTTTATAATGGAAGCTGTGTTGTGTAGTTTATGGCATAGAGGGCATAATTACCAACTCCACAACTTAAATAACCCGTACACAGGCGAAGAGAAAATCCACAAACTTACTCAGACACTATAGTCTCTTTGAGGTCTGGGTCTGTGTTCCAAGCTGGCAGTGTCTCTTCCCTCAGGACGCCCATTTACATTCTCTCATTTTCCACGCTGGTGTCCACTTTGTCAAGTGTTTTCTTAACATCTATTCTTGACAGTTTTCTCATGGAGCATCGTATAGAGTTACTGCAGCGGGGAGAAACCTACTGTTTCTCCTGTTGAGACATTCTTAGCAGCTACGCATTACGGGGTGGAAACTTTCCACATGGTGCTACATGTTGAGTGACAGGCCAAACAAACAAACATTGAGAACTGTTTATCTTTTACAGCCATGTGCACCTAATTATGGAACGACGTACCCTCCAGGACTAATGAGATAAACCATTCCACTCCGCCCACAACATCCTAAATCTGAATCGATCACTTCTTATTTAACCTCCTTTTAATTGGCAGCAATTAACAGATCTCCGGCTCTGGAATGGAGCCCATTGGAGTGCCCTTCTTGGTGTCTCTCATACATGGAAACATAACTCCTCCTTGGCATCTCCTTCCTGGGGAGGAGGACTAATATCCCCCCCATTAGCTGGCGGGCCGCTCTGATGGGCCCATTCCCTTGCTTTAATCAGGCCGGGCCCTGCTGCGCTTAATACGGGTGACGTGACGCTGCTGCTTTCTCATTCACAACAGCTGCTCGACTCCCAGAGCCAGGCTTATGCAAATCTCCTTTGTTGGAGACCATCAAATCTTTTCCCTCCTCACTCCCTTTTCAACAGGCAGAGAGGGAGAGTGAGGAAAAAACACTACCAAAACGTTGAAAGGGGCTTTTTTTTCTCACTCACCCCCGTTTTGTTTTAGTTAGACCACACTCTATGCACCGATTCTCCGTCCTTCTCACATACACACAACCTCGTCTCCGTCTCCCTCTTCTTCTTCATTCCTTTCTGCGAGTCTTTCCCTCATGCTTCACCCCTCCCTAGCTCACTTTAGCTTTGGTCTATCCTTCCGTCTCTCTCTCATTCTCAACCTCTGTGTCAGCCTCAAATTCAAATTCAAATTCAAACAGCTTCATTGGCATGACAAGAGAGAGTCTCGCCCGGGCTCATTCTCCGAGCCTGCCCCTTCACAAAGCTACGCGCCCTGGCCCAGTAACCTCTGGTCTGGCTTGGAGTACAGACTGTGTGATGTTGAGGAGGGGCGGCCGAGCCTTGTGTGTTGGGTCAGATCCGTGGACAGCCACACTATGGGCATGTCAGCGCCGCGTTCGTGTGAGGGACAGCTCTGACAGGGTTTCTGTGTTTGGAGCTACACAGACGACCACTGTCCTTTGATCCTGGGGCTCTTCTGCTTGCGGGTGTGAAATGTATATGTGTCAGAAAGTTCATATTTGAAATCAAAGGCTTTGTGGGTGCGTATTCATGTACTGTGTGTGCTATGTGTGTTTGAGTGGAGTGCAAGTTAAAGTTCACATATAACAAGCTCAGGACTCTACATACTTGTGCACGGCATCTGGAGAGGATCTGAATCGGTGCGATAGTATCCGTTGCGGCAAACACAGTTGATGGCGCCTTCGCTGGTGGTACGGCTGTTGATGGGACACTGCAAACAGGCTTCATCTCCTTGAGTTGGCTTGAAAAAGCCCGACGCACAGGCTGAAAGACAGAGGAGGATACATATGAGAATTTAGAATAAAAAAGTTACAAGCATTTTTTTCCTAAATGCACAACACACACACAAAAAAAATCATACAGGAATTTAGTGGAATCAACTCATCTTTTCTCATTATCCTAACCCAGGAGTCTGCAAACTTCACTCTCAAAAGAGCCGTTTTTGGTCCAAAAAACAAACAAAAATATCAGTCTGGAGCTGCAACTATTAAATGTTCTAAACCAGTGATTCCCAAAGTGTGGGCCGCAGACCACTGGTGGGCTGTGAACTTGACTAGAGAAACGTTTTTGAATCATTACAAAATTATCTCAACTTGTCTTTAGCGCAGCCCAGACATAAACTTTTTTTTAGGGTAAAAGAAATTGTTTATTTTTAAAGTGAATGAATACATTCTGTTGTAACAAAAACTTTCATCGTATGACAACGGCAGGACAAGTGAGCCTATAAGACAACATTAAGATAAAGTCCTTCAACTACTATTTTTTTGATTTATTGCTTCATAGTTTAGTCCATAAAATGTCAGACAATAGTGCAAAGACAATGTCTCAATCACACTTTGTCAGAGCCCAAGATGATGTCTCTAATTTGTGAACAACCAAAAACTCAAAGATAAATAAAATAAGATAAAAGATAAAACAGAGAAATTTTCAGTTTAACTTTCTGCCAATCAACTAATAAATTAGTAACTTATATCTACTCTTATCAGCACTTTATGTGTGTTAAGCATACAATAGGCAGCAGATAGTAAATGTAGTACCCTGCATTTATCATAGAGCTGCAACAATTAGTCATTTAATAGACAAGTCGATCAAAAGAAAATTAGTTGCAAACTACTTTTGATAACAGATTAATCGATTCGTTTTCCAAGCAAAAATGTCAAACACTTGCCTGTTCTAGCTTCTTAATTGTGAGGATTTTAAGCGTTTCTTTGTCATTTCTGACAGTAAATGAAGAGTCTTTGGGTTTTAGACTTGGGGTTGGACAAAAGAAGCATTCTGAAGACATCACTTTGGGCTCTGAGAAATGATGTGTGATGAAGTGATGAGCATAATTTTATTTTATTTATTTTTACACTTTATAGACTAAACAATTAAACATGAAAATAACCAGCAGACTGATCAATAAAGAAAATACTCAGTAGTTGCAGCCCTTTATTATCTACATTCAGTATCCATCTGAAAAAAAGAAACAAAAATGGGAATTTTGAAATTCTTTCCATTATTTCATATTTCTTCCATATTTCAGGCACTTTAGTTTGAGCTACATTTAGCGGTTATTTGGTTACATCTAGCATTACAACAGAAGCCATCAAGTGACCAAAATGCAAAAAAACACAGACCACGAGTCCAACATGTAAATATACATCAGTGCGACCGACATATAAATACACATCAGTGAAGCCTTGCATGTGAGGCAACCCTCTGCAGACATGGCAACATGGCAACATGTTGTAAGTTTGCTCTGAATTATTCACTATGCTCTAGTTGCCTGAGAAATCTCTGAAGTGCCCTGCTTTCTGTTAAGAGCCCTTTAAGGTCCTCTCTGTGGAAACCTGGGAGGAAAGTTACATTCATGATAGGGACGAAGATGAACTCACACACTGCCATTAAATTCTGCATTTGTGTATCTCCATGCGTGTGGGTGAATCACGGGCTGTATATGGGGTGAATCTGTTTGTACGTTGCCATAAGCGTCCATCATTGCAGTGATAAACAAACTAACTTAGCTGTCTGTGAAATCCCCTTATCCTCTACTGACTCACATTCCGCCTAAACCTTCGCTGCTTTTTTCCAGTGTTTGCACCTGCAGCCTGTCGAGAGCTTTTTTTTATATATCAGGCCAAAGCAGCTACGGTTTTGCTTCAGGTAATCCAGCTCCCACCTGCCCCACCGATAAAGGAGAAAATACAGAGGTGTTGAGACAGAGGTGTTGGAAGTACAGTAACATGAAAAATTCACACACGGGACGCACTGCATATCTGAAGTTAAAACCCCTCAGGTCCGTCAGGGCTGTTGTTTTTCTTTAGTAACAGTGTAAAAAGCGTAATAATTTATTGAGTCTGATGAAAGGAAACAAAATAAAGCAGCTTTTCCACATATTTATGGTTCCTTGCCTAATAAATTTATATCTTTTTTTTATTTAAACACAGTCAGTTCATGAGTTTTGTTTTTTTTAAAATCCACAATCAAATCGGTTTTTGACATGTGCATTTAATTTTTGTGCATCTAATATATAATAGGGCTGGGCAACATATTCAGATACTAGATATCGTCTTAGATTTTTTATGTACTTTTATTCTGATATAAGTATGTATCTAAGTGTTGTTTTTTCCTGGTTTTAAAGGCTGGTTTTAAAGAATAACAGTTAAGTTGTGTAATTTTCTGAACTTACCAGAGTGTTTTAGCCACTTTGTTATAAACTCATTGTGTTCATATTTTGTGAAAGCACCAATGTCCATATCGCCCAGCCCTTACTACTTTATACTGTTTAATTGACAGCAATGCATCATGTTCTATAAGATCGTCATATGTTTGCACTAGAGAAAACATGTATATAGAGATATATATCATACAAAAACTTTAACTTAAAACATTTTGTCTCTCTTCTTATGGGAATGGATCTTTCCCCATTTTTTCTTAAACTTACGGTAACATGACTGCAGTTCTCGACATTGTAAAGTAATAAAAATACAGTCACTATTTCATTCTGGGAGCTGTACTGGCAATTACAGCTTAACTGTAGCATCTGGAATATGGAAACATCTGCAGCTGCAACTTCCATTTAAAGGAGTTCAAATCACAAGGCAGAATTAGTCCGTGTCCAATCCCAATGTTTATATTAGACACACACATCACTGTACTCACAGAGGCCAGGGATTAATGCTTTTTTTCTTTCCTTGTAACTCAACATACATTACTCAGCGCCATCACCTTCTACATCTCACCATTACAGTGATCGAAAAAATTGCGACGGATGCAGACACTTTTACACGGACCAATGGACAGATACATTTACCACCCCATTTACACCTGGTATTAAAATGTGATCTGTATCTGGATATATTAACCAGATAAGGAAAAATGGATGTTAATGCGAGGTGTAAATGCTACGTGATTGGAATGTGATAAAATCTGCCAGCCCACATCTGGAGGTCTGGCTTGCATTGTGTTCAGATTTTAGGAAGATAAACATAATCTCTACATTAATCAGAACAATGTGCCCAGATACAGGTCCAATTTTAATACCAGGTGTAAATGGGGTCTAAGATGTGCTCTCACCAAATCACTGATTACTTTCATGATTAAGCAATGTATTGTTTAGTCTATAAAATATCGAAAAATTGTGAAAAATGCTCATTGCTATTTCTCAGAGTCCAAAGCGACATCTTTTAATTACTTCTTTTGTCCAATCAACAGTCAAAAACCTAAAGACTCTTCATTTACTATCATAATTGACAAAGAAAAACAACAAATCCCTACATTTAAGAAGCTGGAACCAGCAAATGTGTGACATTTCTACTCGAAAAATGACTGAAAAATGACCGAAAATCAATTAATCGACCAATTGTTGCTATATTAAAATGTAATTTTGAAATAAATGCTTTTAATATCTATAACTTTAACTGGGTACAACAATGTAATTTTTGTTCATTTTATTGATACTTTTTGTAGGTGTGTCATTAAGGAGAGGATTGAAAAAAACTTGACTGATACAGTTTGTTTAAAAGAAAAGCTGCTTTTATTAAATGTACATTATGTCAAGCATCTGTGACTTCACTTATCTTTGTTATATTAATCACAAATGCCAGTGGCAGAAAGACTTAGCCTATTGCAAAATACAAGTGAAGTAATCTTAAAGATCTCCTCACTGAGTATTAACTTTGACATGTTTTTCTTTGGCCATGATTGATGGGGGAAAAGGTTTCGGGTACGGAGCGAAACATGAGGCCTGGACATTCACACTGCCAGTCAACGGGCTCTGTGAATGAGGCCCAGGCAACAGCTATGTGGGGAACTGGGATCGAACCTCGGCGGCAGCAGTGAGGTCTATGGGAGTGCGGCGCTCAGAGGAGAAACACCAAAGGGAACGGCATAAAGAGGTAGCGAAGGGGGGAAGGAGAGAGGAGAAGTGTAAAGATGGGAACAAAGAGGGACGAGAGGGGAGAGGTGGGGAATGGCTGTGTGTTTGGGAGTTTTTTCAGCGAAGGAATTCGGCGTGTTACTGTGCACACAGTGAATGTATGTGCTGCAACAGTATGCAGACTGTGCAAAACAATTGGAACAATGACTTTAAAATCTGCATGGGGAGGAAAATGAAAGAATACAATTGATTAGCACTAATGAAACCCAATGATGCCTTGCTGCCACAGTGGTTGGTATTTAAATACTCCGTGGTGGCTGTTGGATGGCAAATAAATAGGTTATGCAATTTTCCAACCAAACATCATCTACTGTATGTCTGTTCCATTGTAGGGCCGGGCGATATGGCTTATAAATAATATCTCCATATTGTTAGGCTAAGTCATGATATAGAATATATATCTCGATACACACATTTTCACGAAAATAACATAAATTCTCACATGGTGATGATGATATAGAAAATGATGCATTGCTGTAAATCAGACTACCCAACTGTATATAAAGTAAGGCTGGGTGATGTGGACAAAATCAAATATTACTATAAGTGCCTCTATAAATAAACTACTGTGACAACAGTCAATGGATGACTATTGGTAAGAAAAATAATAAAATAGAGACTGGGAAGTTTAGAATATTACATCACTTTACAGTAATACAGCTTTACAGCTTGATATTAATGTAATATCAATATATTGCCCAGCCCTATTCCACTGAGTGTAAAAAAATGTACAAAAAATGAATAAAAAATGTATGAACTAAACAGAAAGAATACAAGAAGTATTCTTTCTGTTTAGGTGAAAATTTTCGACAACTTTATCTGTATCTTCATGGTTTTCAGGGTTCAACATTTTCTTTTTTTTTCACTTGCCCAGTCAGGCCAGTGGGTCAGATATCTACTTGCCTGAAGTCAATTTTCACTTGGCCCTCTAGAAATTGTTTTTATTAGTGGTCATTAAATAACAACAAAGACTAAAGTTAACGTGAAATGTTTGGCTGGAATGTCTATAAAATGTCACTAAACAAAATGCCCATCCCAGTATTTCCAAGGTGATGTCTTTAAATGTCTCATTGTCAGACTAAATGCAAGATATTTTCTTTAATATCACATTAAACAAAGAAAATGTAATCTCCTTACTTACTTAATAATTACTGTAAAAATTAATTGATTTTCAAAATAAATTAACAGTTTAATTCTTTTTTAGCACTTCCCAGTCAGGCAGGTGAGTTTCCAGGTTTACTTTCCCCAGGTAAGCAGGCAATCTTTATTTCCGCTCTGTCAATTTTTGTCTTTAACCTGACTTGAACTTTTTATATATTTCATTTTACACATACATTAAGTTAAAGTTTGAAAAAGCTAAATACAAAATACTGGATAAATGCCTTTTAAAAAACAGACAAAGATGTTAATTTTCCCTTTTAACCAAAACTGACATAATATTGAACAATATCCTTCCCAAAACATTCAGCTTGGTGGTTTGTTTTTTCCAGCATGCACCACATACTGGAAGTTGGGCTCACAATGTCAACATAATCCAAATTGTGCCAAGTACAAAATTCATTACAGCAAAGTAAACAGTGTTGACATTCAAGTATTCAAGTATTTACCACTAACAGTCATGAATTTGTGGCATTACCCTCTGTGACACAGCGTTCTCATACGCTACCTCAGAAATCCATGAAAAATGTATTTCTTAAAACCATCCAGTTCAAGAGGACACAGTATTATATGTCTTGGCATGCCCCCCTGCCCTGCCACGGTCATTATTTTGGGGAAATATTTGGGGAATTTCCACTTTATACGCGGATGACAGATTTTAAGAGTTGCAAAGTTGTCTGGTGTCAGATGTAGAGAGGCAGCGACGTGGAGAGCAGTGATTAAAAAACAGATCAGAGCTTTAATTCCCTACCTCCCTGCCTGCCCAGATTGCTGCTGTTGAGCTGTTTGATCACCATCCTGGCAGTCTTGCTCAACATGCGAGAGCTAAAGGCTGTTTTTTTGGATGTTTTCTCGTCTAACTTCAGATATCCTTCTGGCAAGTTGAGTTAATTACTGCAAGAATATTCATTGACAACAGCTCCTCTGTTGTTCCTGCTTCCTATACTTAAAAAAAAAACACACCGCTATTAATATCATTAATTTCATCAAGCAAATACGCTGCGTGTTTGCTGTCAGATCTCTGGGGACTGCGAGCGTGGATTCTGGAACTGGGACAAACAATGAAACATGGCAATAAGTCAAAAACAAAGGCCACGCTGAAAAGATTTAAGAGAATTTATAAACACTTCAGACTCAATTTAGTGGTAGCCGTGTCAAAAGGTCCAGATCACCTTAAATTGGTTCCAGAGACACTGCAGGCATAAATCTTAAAACAAGTGAAAACTTCTGCCAATGCGTTGACATAGTTTTGTTTCAAATTTTGTTTGATCATTTAAAAAACAAGTATTATGTTACTTTAATCCAACACTGAGTCTTAAAACTCAATCTGAATAATACCCCCAAACACACACACTCACACACACACATTCCAAACCCCCAGCTGCTTGCCTCTGTCTATGTTTATGACTTTTAATAACATATAGTGACATAAAGGCTTTAATTAGGGGTTTTTCGCCAGACTCACTGAATAAAAATAGTACTCCAAGAACTGTGAGAGGTAAAGCCTCAGTGCCAGAGTGCTAGTCAGTTTTTACAGCAGGTAATTTGCTGGTTGTTTCAAAGGTTTCCTGAATATTACAGCCGGAGAGATTTACAGCACATTGAAGACGAGACCTGCAGCTAAAACCATCTGAATCCTACAAAGTACTGTGTGTGCGTCTGTGTGGGACTATTTATGAAACAAAGAGAGAGAAGAAAGACACAAGCAGAAAAGAAGACAGAAAGAGGCAGGGAATGTTGTTTTTAGCCGCGTGGATGACCAGCTACTGAAAACAAACCGAAAACTCTTGAGATGAAGCTGTACATAAAATTCATATCATGAATATCGTGACCACAATTGTTATGGTTATCAATATTATCGTCATATTGTTCAGATGTTCTGCAAATGTTCAAGAAGTATGGATTTACACATTAAGTTTTATACTGAAAACCTCTCAATGAAAAGTAGCATCACGTCCTTTGTAATGTCAGGGTTCGCAGTGGCCCAAAACAAACCCACGTTGCTGCTGCTGTTATTCAAAATGTGGTAATCAAACACGGTGTTAATGATAATTCAAATTTGAGATGGTAATACTAATAATTGGGATTTTTGTCATGGTTTGATTGTCAGGCTGCAACTAATCATTATTTAAATTGTTGATGAATCTGTTTTTGTTTTTTTTTCTCGATAACTCAGTTAGTTGTTTGGTCTGTAAATGTACTGTAATACTGTCTTGTTTTGTCCACAACCCAAAGATATTCAGTTTACTGTCATAGAGGTCTACAGAAACCAGAAAACATTCACATATAACAAGTTGGAATCTTTTTTATTTTCTCAAAACAACAACAAAAAAAACTGAAAAAATAAAATTATCAATATAGTGAGCAATTAATTTAATAGTTGACAACTAATTGATTAATCATTATTCATTGTGATCATTTCATCTCTAAAACACACCCTGTGATTCTGACTCATCTGACCAAAGCAGTCACGCATACACACACACAGCACATAGGGAGAGACCAAACAAAGACTGGGCATTTGACATTTCCATCATGGCTGCCTGGGCAGTGCTGTACGATCACAACCAGACAATCAGCTGGCTGATACCAGGTAATCCTGCCTGAGGCCACACCTATTGACGAAAAAAGAAAGAAGAAAAAGAAAAAAGAAAAAAACACAACCCCAACGCCCATCCAGTCTCTTTCACCCTCCATCCCTCATCTACACCACCCGACAGAGAGACTCTTTGTCCAGCAGTCTGGGGCATCACAGCAACAACAGCACACCCCTCCAGCCCCCTCTCCCCTGTTGCCCCCCCCCCATCCACCCTTTTCAGGATCGAATCCACCCTCCCCCAAAAACTGCTTTATTTAATGAACACACCATTAAAGAAGAGACAAGGGAGACAAAGACAGACAAGGTGTGTGTATGTCTGTGTGTGTGTGTGCGTGTGCGAGTGTGTGAGTGTATGTGTGCATGGTGTGAAAGAGAAAAGGCTGGAGGGGTAAAAAAAAATAAGAGGTGCTAGGTTTTGTGAACACAGCAGGAAAAAGTGCTGAAAGCAGTGAAAATGGCTAGCGTCAGAGGGATTGTGTGTGTGCACGGATGCCGGGTATTTCCCCATATTCCATTGTGACCAAAGAGGCCGCTACAGTGAGCTATGTACAAGTTTGGCCCTCTATTTGCTTTGGTGCTGCCTGTAAAAACTATTTATGTGAATCACTGAGGCTATCGTAAAGAGATTGTTTCTTTTTACAAGACAGACCACTGTTCCTCAGAGGAGAAAATTACATTAAGACAACCTGTTAGCTTCTGCAGCAGCTTTCTCATTACCTCTTCCATCCTGCGACCACAACTGCAGACCATCAGGCTTTGAACCGCTCACATCTAAGCAGAGCGTAACCTTGTGAAACGACAGTCATGGCCACAGATTAACCAGAGGAGAGCAGCCACGAGTTGTGTGTCTGTGTTCCTGGGAGCGAGAGGACAAGCCAGCCTGTCCCCGCCTCTGCCTCAGCACTTCCACGGGGAACACTAGCTAGCACTGTTTGCAACACAGGGTCTCCGCAATTCAATTAGGAACGTGGTCCTCCTCGCCGTCTAATTCAATCAGGCTTGTGTGAAAGCTATTAGACAACTGGCATTCGCTTCACCCCACACACACACACACTGGCACACAAATGAGATATTCATTTCTCCCTCTAGGTTTACCATGTCTGGTGCAATTAACAGGTCTGGGGCTCTGCGTGGCTCCTCACACTGTAAGCCAGGCCGGTGCCAGCGCGTGAGGGTGACCACCGGTGACCTACAAGGTGTAAATCAGGCTACTCTCAAACTCAAGGAGAGCACAGGGTCATTTAAATGGGTTATTTTCTAAGAAACTCCTGTCTGATGTTCAACATTTATAACTATGACACTTTTAGCTTTGAGCCACCAGGGAAGCAACCCTGTATGACCGAATCACTAAAAATTAATGGAAAAAAGGACACAGGCACTTTTTTGGGCTTACTCATTTTAAATGGACAGTTTGGATTTGTTGAAGTGGGACTGTAGGAAGTACTTATCCATAGTCAGTGTTTTACCTATAGTAGATGGCTGGCTGGCTGGTTGGCAAGCCACCAGTTTGGAGAAGTAGCAGGAATAGTGGTGTAGGAAGCTAAGGAATGTACTGCTGTGGACAGCAGCAAAATGTATTTTAACCACTTGAAATGAAATTGATTTTTTTTTTAGGTGGGCTCTTTTTAAGTGTATGTTTTATCAATAATATTTTTACCATCTTGCCGTCAGATAGCTTTTTCCAACTGAAAACTGCTGTTATACAAGCAAAATATTGCTCTCAAAAGCCACCAGACTCCTTTGGCAAAAACATGTCATTTTACCTCAGAACACGGGAGTTGCTGTTCTAACACTTCCACAATCAGTTAGTTTGTTAGTGTTATTGTTTGACTTTGGTAAACCTGAACTAACCTTTTAAGACACTGAAGCCACGCAATAACACAAAAAACTAAGCGATTGAGGCAGCAGCAGAGCGGCAACTCATGAGCTCTGCAAGGTAAAATTACTGAGAGTGATATTTGACTTACATAACAGCAGTTTCCCATTGGAAAAGACTTTCTGGCAGCAAGGTAAGCAATGAAAATATTCTAAATATACCATACACTTAAAGTGATTTGAAATACTTTGCTGCTGACCCTGTCCACAGCAGTACATTGCTTAGCTTCCTACACCCATACTCCCGCTGCTCCTCCAAACTGGGGTCATCATCTAGTGTGCGTAATTCACTGACTATGGACAAGTACCTCATACAACCCCACTTCAAATAATCTGAACTATCGCTTTAACTTTGAACAACCAGGGCAGCAACCCTGTATTACCAAATCAGTGAAAATAACTGGGAAAAAAGGACAGAGGCACTTTTGTGGGCTTACCCAAGTTATTTTAATGATTAGGTGCCACTTTAAACTCTATTAACTTTAGTAGTAAATCCCACCCGTCAAGCTTTGGAAAAATGCCTCAATCAACTCTGAGCGACTCAGAGACTCAGCTAGAAGTCAGCTTTTTCACTTGGACACCTCAAACACTTGTTCAAGACATCTTTTACACAAGCATTCATGCAAACCTGTGTTTCATGGTGTGAATATGTGTTCTAGGGAGGACAGGGTAATGATTGGGAAGTGACTTTTCCCTCTGTGTCCCTCAGCATTCTGCTCTAAGCTGCATCTCCTCTGCAGTTGTCACAGAGCTCACATCCCCAATCCCCCCACCCAGCAGGCTCCTCTGAGACAGATTAGGAGCCAAAGTGAGCAGCAGATTAGCTGGAAATGTGGGACACCTGGGAAATGAGCTCTGAGGGCACGGGCTCCTCGGGAGGGCTCAGACTCAAAGCACACACACAAACAAGACATGTACTGTGCACACCCCCCGGAAACTTGAAAAAAAAAAAACACAGAGACAGAACATTGCACCACATAAGACACGTCATACACACCCAGAGCTCATTTAATTTCATCTTCTTCCGATACATATACATCAACACATAAATAAGCAGAGACCATAAAGAAGAAAGCTGCTAATAAACCCCATCTGGCCACTGCCCAGAGGACAATTTCAGCTGGGGTTTAACCTCATATATGTGGCACATATACGGGGCTCACCATCACAAGGCTTGGTATTTACAAGGACAAAAAGAAGTGTGGAGTACTGTTCAGAATGTCAGTGGCAGCTAAAAATACTCTGTAAGGGAAATATTAGTCATGTAACAACTGGTGTAAATTAATTTCCCACTAACTGACCTTATTTCTCATTATCTCTTTAACTTGGGCCATAAATAACACCAGCAAGCCACATGGCATAGATATAGTGTGAAATCTTGCATGATTTGTTGGTCATAAAAAAATAAAACTTAGACTCATAAATATTACAATTCACTGTCTAGCTCTAAATAGAAACATAATGGAGGAGGAACTGTAGCCCATTGGAATATATTGCACATACATACACTTGGGCATGGAAGTAAGGCTGCAACCAACATTAATCTGACTATTTTTTGCCTTATCTATTAATCTTTGTTATTTAATAACAAACAACAATAACAGTCATCAACAGTCCAAAATATACTGGTATTTATTTTGACAAATACTTTAAATGATTAATCAATCAATTATACCATACCACTGTCTATGATTTAGTGGCATCCTGCAGTGAGCTTGTAGATTGTCAACTCCTTGTCTCACTCAATTCCAAGCACTTAAGAGAACCTACAGTGGCAGCAAAACTCAGGCAAAAACATGAAATGCTGGACCTAAAGCCAGTGTTTGGTTTGTCCATTAGAAACACAGCAGACTCAGTGGAAGAGGACCCACACCCTCTATAGATATAAACAGCTTATTCTAAGGTAACAAAAACATGACAACTCTCATTTTCAGGTGATTATACAATAATAAATCATACGTATATGTCATACTTATGTACAGATGCTTGTGTTAAAAAAAAAGTAGAAGTACTGATTCAACTTCTAAATTTTTCTGAAGTAAAAGTGAAAAAGTACAGGCTCTGAAATATACTCAAAGTATAAAAGTCAAAAGTAGCCCTCTGAGGGGTTTTTCTACTAGCTGTTTCTGTGCAAAGCTATCTGAGCGTCACCTTTTCTTTGTGGTCGAGTCTCTGTTTCATTTTGTTTTTGTTTGTCTTTTTTTTAAAAGTTATTTTGTCTCGTTTCGTCTGTCATCCTTGATGTGCACTGATGGACACACCAAAGAATAGTTTTTTCTATGTATTACTGTCCCATCCAATTAGGTTAAAATTGGTGTCAGTGTTGGGAAGATGGCGTGCAATGATGCAAAATATAAATACATGATAATTTCCCTCAAATGCTAACAAGCCTGTTTTGAAGTTATAGAGTAGAAAGTGCAGATATCTGTGTTAAAATGTTGGGCATACAAGGAAAAAATTAAATACTCAGATACCTGAAAACTCTACTTAAATACAACAATGAAGTATTTGTCCTTCGTTACTTCCCACATTTGATTATAGTACTCAGAAGTACACATACACACAGTGCACCACCCCACTTCCAGAACACTCTGTCTGTCTGGAGATAGTGCGTCATTCCCATGTGGCAAACGTTAGTTTCTTGATTCAAACAACGCTGGCAGAGTGGCCCTCTGTTCAAGACCACAACGCTCTCATGATGATCATCAGGTCATAAATACCAAAGGAAAAAAAAATCAGTGAAAACTATCTTAACCACAGTATTTCCATACTGTCTGATAACTACCATCTGTCAATAGAGGAGGAAACAGAGATGAAAGGGGAGTATCGCTGGAGCCATGCATGCAGCACAGTAATAACGTCTGGAATTTTCACTGCGCTCCCTTTTTTTTCTTCTTTTCCCACTTTTTTTTCAGCACGGGGGAAAAAAGGAGGCACAAATGTGGAATGGTGAAATTACAGGCATGTGAGCCAACACATATACTCACAGGGTAGGAATATGAACAAGGCTAGAGGGTGGGCGGTTGTGGGGAATAAAGCGGAAAGGGTCATTTCATGCAGGCAGATCACTTGACAGCTTGCTCTCCAGAGGATGTAGGGGTCCAATCAGGTTGCTGGTGGACCCCTTCGGTACACTGGGCTGCAGATGGCTGGGGTGTGGCAGGAGGCAGGCCCCTTTGTCGGCATTAATCTCCATTTAAGATAGCCTGTCAACCTTCAGGATCCACATCACATTGGAACTGGCTACATTGTATTCCATTATTTGTAATGACAGATCATTACCAGGGCTGGGAAAATGTCACTTAATGCAGATAATGGTATATGATATGAAATTATGGCATGGCCCTGCGTAAATTGGCCACCAAACAAGCCTCTGTGCTCAGGAGGGGTAATTAATTCAGTCAAATTCTGTAGCTGCTAGCATAACGGTGGGTATTAGCAGATGCATGCATGGTGTTCAGTGGGTACAAAATAGCCTAATTCAAATTAATTCAGCTCAATAATTTTGTATAAGGATTAAGAATTAATTGCTTTGTGGACCTAATTTAGGATGGCTTGGTTAAACCATATCACATCACATGTTGTGTTTTAAAACTCTGTTTACAGAAAAACAGCCTCAGCTTCTGTTTAACCTCTCACCACCCACCACCACAGATGTCCTCTATCTTTGTAAGAGCTCATACTGTTGCATAAAGTTCTTCTCCAGGAAACAAAAGCAGTCTGGCATTACATAAAGGGATAGGTCGGATTATTTGAAGCAGGGCTGTATGACGTGCTTATCAATAGTCATTGTATTAGCTACAGTAGATGGCGGTCAGCACACCCTGAGTTGGGAGAAGCAGAGAGGGGCACCGCAGAAAAACATATTTTAGCCACTTAAAAAAAGGTCCACCTTAAAAAAAATCAAGGTCATTTTAAGTGTATGCTTTATTTAGAATATTTTCATCACTTTTCTGATAGGAAACCACCATTACATAATACCTCTGTCCAAACCAACCAGTCTCCATAGGTGAAATCAGTAATTTTACTTTGCAGAACACAGGAGTTGTTGGTCTACCACTGCCTCAACCTTTTAGTTTGTTTCTACTTTTGCCTGACTTTGGTGAATCTGAACTAATCTTTCAAAACACCAAAGTCACACAATAATACAAACAAACGAACAGATCAAGCCAGTGAAAGGCCAGCAAATCCAGTGTTTTGCCAGATTAAATTACTGATTTTGCCTATGATGTTTGGTTGGTTTGAAGAGAGAGATATTTGGCTTGTATAACAGATGTTTCCCCCTGGAAAATGCTATCAAACTGCATGGTTAAGCAGTGAAAATGTTCTAACTATAGCGTACACTTAAAGTGATACTGATTTTTTACTAGGTGGACCTTTTTTTAATTGCCTAAAAAACCTTGTGTTGCTGACCCTGTCCACAGCGGCTCATTGTTTAGCTTGCATGCTGGTTCTCTTCTCTGCTTCTCCAAACTGTGGGTGTGTACTGCAGGTAATACACTGACTATCAGTAAGTGCCTCAGGCTAAAACAAGACACACTAAACTTTCACTGTCATGTGACACCAAGCGTCAGCTATTGTGCTTGGTGGCTACAGTGTTCCTCTTAGTGGGAAGGGTAAAAAAAAAACTACACCTGTCTTTTCATGTAGAGCAGACCCTGAAGGGGCGTGACACTGTTTCGAATTTGAAGCAGGTAGGAAATGAGGAGAGTTAGGAGCGATCAGATGTCAAGTGTGTTAAGCTGTCATTGTTGAGGCAAACAAAAGAATGTGCACCCACCCTCTGCCTCATGGGAACAGATCACCTGGTGCACCACAAGATGTACTGAATAGCTCAGCATCCCTGGAAACTATCCACCGATGACAAGATTGTGCAGTGGGTGCAATGATGAGTTCTTACCTCAAAAAAAAAAAAAAATCCTATTTTCCCCCCTGTCACATACATTCCACACCACACATGCTCCACACCACATCTCTCTAAGCCTATGATTCATAAGTTATTTTTAAGGTGTTTGCGTGGAGGACTGTGTTTACAGTGCGCTCTCTTTTAGACACACAGATCGATGTGTCTGAACTCTTTATGAGTTTTGACTGGGGCTGTCAGTGCTTCGGCCCCCCAAACCCCCAAATGCGCCCTTTTCTCAAGGACAGCTAGTTGCTAGGGCAACAGGAGCCATTGCCATGTAAGGCAGCCTCCCCGCTCCGTTCCGCAGGCTGCACCCGGACCTTACAGCCCTGATCACAGCCTCAGACTGCTGATGACAGTGGGACAGGGTGGAGGAAGCAGGGTGAGCAGTGGAGGTGGAGGATAAGGAGTGGAAAAGGTAGTGCGGGACGAATGAAGGATAAATAACCTCAGTGACCTACTGGAGACATACGGTGGATAGGTCTAGAATTCACATAATTGTCTTGGCAGCAATAAGAAGCAATACAGGATGAATTACGCTGGCCAGTCCGTGAAATAAACAACACGTTAAAGTTGCCTCACTGTTTTGGAGCTTGCCGGAATTCATAAAATATCATCTGCTTCATGCTGATTTCAATCTTCCCTATCTGGTTCAACAGCCAGCTTTTCTGTCCGACACAAGAGCCCTAGTAGCTGGCATCCTGGCCACAGGTGAGAAACAAGCAGGGAGAGGGGTGCTGGTGGAAGCAGTGGTAGTCATGGTTGTTTGTGCCTGGAGGCAGATGTAGGAAAAAGCTGGCAGAGGAAATCACTAGTTTGCATGTGTGTGTCTTTCTGTGTGTCTGTGTTTGGAATGTGCAGTCTAGCTGATGGACAAGTGGCATAAAGAGGCTGTGTGTTGTCTAGTCACTGGGGAAAAGGGGTATTTTAGCCACAAAAAAAATCAGTTTATCAGTTTTCGTGTACATTTAAAATATTTTCATTGCTTTACTTTGCCATCAGACAGGCTTTTCCTATAGGAAACTGCCATTATATAAGCCAGATATCCCTATCTCCAAACAAACCAAACTCAATAGGCAAAATCAGTAAGTTTACCTCTGTTGTTTTGTTTGTTTTTGTGTTACTGTGTGGCTTCAGTAAATCTAAATTGACCCTTAAAAATACCAAAGTCACACAATAACACAAACAAACTAACAGATCAAGGCAGTGACAGCCAAGCAACTCACATGTTCTATGAGGTAAAATTACTGATTTTGTCTATGAGTTTGGTTGGTTTGGAGAAAGCGATATTTGGCTTTTTAACAGCAGTTTCCCATAGGAAAGGGATGCCTGACGGCATTCTAAAGCAGTGAAAATATTCTAAATATACCGTACACTTAAACTAGTATTGACAACCGCCCTAATAGCTGGCATCCTGGCCACAGGTGAGAGGCAAGCAGGGAGTGGGGTGGTGGCAGTGGCGGCAGCAGCGGCGGTGGAGTGGTTCTTTGTGCCTGGAGGCAGATGTAGGAAATAGCTGACAGAGGCAATCACTAGTCTGTATGTGTGTGTCTTTCTGTGTGTCTGTGTTTGTAAAGGACAGCACAGGGAGCAAAAGAGAGCAAGACAGAAAGAGAGGAGAGCAGGGGGAGGAGGGGGAGACTGTACCAGAATCCAAACAAAGGCAGCAAGCGGCAGCTCCGAGCTCGGTGACAGAGGCTCCCTAAGGTGCAGTCTAGCTGATGGACAGGTGGCATAAAGGGGCTGCGTGTTGTCCAGTCAGTGGGGACAAGGGGGGTGTCACAGGAAAGGGAGGGAGGTAGAAGGGGGAGGAAGGAAGGGAGAAGAGGGGGGGTGGCATTGCAAGGAGCAGCTGGTGCTGAATCCTGTCACTGTCCCTGTGTAACCCTCCAGTGCACACATACAAACACACAGAACACACATACGCACCTCAAACAAAGCACAAAAGATAAACAGGACCCTCAGCCGGACTGTGAGTATCATGTTCATGGGCAGGATTTTATATCTCCAGCCATCTCTCCCTGGAGTGTATTTATTAAAGATTATATCAACTCTTCTGACCACAAGCATTTAATGAGGCAGCAGGGAGTCTGAGTGAATCCTATTATCCATCTGATCTGCTAGAGAAAAAAAACAACAGCTGTAATATGCCTATTTCGCACGCATGCATGCATCCAAGAAACGCACACACATGCTTGGGAGAATGCACACACACTTAAGAATCACATTACTTAAGTATGAACTAAAGAGGGAACCTGTCTCTCACAACCAATTTTATTGTGTCATGTTGTCGCAATAGCCATTAAAGGGATAGTTTGGAATATTTAATGTGGGGTTGCATGAAGTACTTACTGATAGTCAGTAACCCACAATAGATGACAGTTAACAGGTTCCCCAATGTAGAGAAGCAGAAAGAGGAACCAGCATGAAAGTTAAGCAATGTACTGCTGTTGACAAAAAAGTCTTTTAGCCACTTAAAAAAGGTCCAAAACAAATCAGCATCAGTTTAAATGTACACCAAGTTTACAATATTTTCAGTGCTTTACTTTGCCGTCAGACAGTCTCTTCTGATGGGAAACCACAATTATATAAGACAGATATGACTCTCTCCAAACCAACCAAACTCCATGTATGAAATCAGTAATTGTACCTGAGAGAAGACAGGAGTTGCTGGTCTACCACTGCCTTGATCGCTTTGTTTGTCTTATTGTGTGACTTCAATGTTTTAAAAGTATAGTTTGGATTCACCAAGGTTACACAATAACACAAACTAACTACCATATCGAGGCAGCGGTAGACCTGCAATTCCTGTGTTCTGCGTAAAATGACTGATTTCATTCATGGGGTTTTGTTGGTTTGGACAGAGTGATATTTGGCACTTATACTGATATTGATTTTGTTTTTATGTGGACCATAAGCCTCTCTGCTTCTCCAAACCGGGGACTTGCTGACATCTACTGTAAGTTATACACTGTCCATAAGTGCCTCGTTCATCCCCACATTAAATAACTATCCCTTTAAGTAAGAATACAAAATTTAACATCTTCTGACAGCAAACTTAAGCTTTTTGTGAAAAAAAAGCAACTTCATTAATTGTCCCACAACTCTTTGAGGACTTGCAAGGTGCTCCGGATAAAACTAGGTGAAAGTGTATAACTCAGGCTGTGGTAAATTCTCTGATCACGTGACCTAAATCAGGCTTGCTTGTTAAATGGATAATCAGCTCATTCAAGCCATAACATGCCACGGAAGACTTTAAACCACCAAAACAGTGTTTCACCTGTTATCAGGACTCAAAGATGCAACCTGGGGGAATGAAATGACACATTTGCAGACACACAAATACACACACACAAACACACAAAACCTCTCCCCTGCACCATTACACCTGCGCCTGAAAGGGCTGGTATTGTTGGGAGGAGATTCATTTGAAGGCTTTAATGGCTGCTATTTAGAGGTGGAATACATTAAATAGCCCAATCATGGCTGCAGAGTGAGGTGGTGGCCCTGGCAAATTTATACTGAGTGAATGGATCGACTAATTAGCCTTTAAATATGTCATTGATTCATCTAAAACAAGGCATCCCTGAGCTATTCATCCGCCTGCTCTGCGTCTTCTCCTCCACTATGACTACATCCTTAACCCTGATAAAGGAGGGGCTTGGCTGGCTGGTCTCCCTTCCATTTGTCCTAATCAATGGAGGCTGTTCAGCCCAGACCCAGGGGGTCAGTGAAATTAAGTACCCAGCTCACACAGAGAGGGATCGGGCCAGTGCTGGGGCACGGGGGGAGATAGGCGAACCCTCTGTTACCTTGGCAACTCTGCTGCTGCTGAGTTTCACCCAATATATTCCTTCATTCCAACTATCCTCCCCTTGTTAGGATGGTTTGCGCCAAAATGGCTGCTCTCTAAGAATATTGCTTTGCGTGCAGTACAGTAATTTGTCACCATGGAAACTCCTTGCAAACAAATTCCAAGTATTGATTTAGACATACACAGGACTGGCATGAGTAATGAATTATTCTCTACTGCTGAAGACAGCCCTGAAAAACTTTCAAATGCTATATAGAATTGCAATAGCTTTGTATAGAATTGGCAATGGCTGTGCATACAGATGCAGCATCCAATAGCTCCTTCAACCTTCCTACTTTTCTCCTTTAATCTGTTATTCTTTTCAGGTTTATTGCTCAAACATGCATCATCTATGAAGGAATATACTGGTAGGCATTGGAAAAGGAAGCGTGAATTTCGGATTAAAGATCAGCGGACCCTGCGATGATCAGCATGCAGCCAGATCAGCTCGATGCAAGAGCCATGCCACAGCTGGGACTTGAGAGTGCTCTTGGCTAATGTCCAGTAAGGAAAATGAAATGGACAAAATGGGACTTGGGCTGGACAAGCCACGGAAACCAAAGAGTGTTATGCTCACACAAACAGACCTTTTGGATCAAGCTGTTGCACCTGAGGGAAGGATTGCACTTGGAGCCGACAGGCCGCAACACTTCAGACTCTTACAGGATGAGGGGAAGAGGACTCTGTGTTTACATCAATGACGCTTGTTGCTCAGACACAGTCACAGTTTCACAGATGTTGAACTTTTAATGTGAATATATGAACTATGGCTGCACAATTAATCACAATATTATCGAAATTGCAATATGACCATGTGCAATATCCAAATCGCAGAACCAGAATCAAATCGCAATTTTTTGATAAAGGAAAAATATGTGAGAAAACAGCATTATAGTGATGTTCTGTGATGCTGCAGAGACGCCCTGGCCTAAAAATCTTGTTCTCCAGATATAAGCAAACATTTGTTTGGTACAGAACCCAGACAGATCACAACAAATGTCACATAATCACGATTTTAAAAGATTTTCCTTTTTCATTGAAAATAAAAATGGTCATATCGCATATCACAATTTCAGTCAAAATAATTGCAATATGACTTTTTTTACCATACCGTGCAGCCCTAATATGAACCATATTATCATCACCATCTTGTTGCTGCTGTCTACATTTAACCTAATGGAAATTTTAAAAAAAAAAAAGCATCACAGAATTTTTTCCCAGGTGTGTATACATACTGTACATGTATGTGTATATGTGGAAGTATATGTATTTATTTTGTTTTATATTTTCATCTTATTCCATTCTGAATGTAATTCATTATCTTGTATTTTGGGAGTATTATTTGAAGGAACCACAACTCTTAATGTTTCTGGATAACCCTGTGATAACGATAATAAACCTTAAATTCTTGAATCAAATAAATGTATTTTCAGCTTCTACCTTGTGTTGTATTTCACAGAATAACCTAGATATTCTCTAGAGACGCAGAAGGGTGACCATTTTTACCATGTAGTGTTATTACCAAGCATGAACCCATTGTGACATCACCCATCGGTTTGTGGGTTACCGTTTTCGATGCCTCAAAATAATGGTGGCCTGCCCAGCCACAAAGGTTCACATATTACAGCAAAACAATACACATTAACATAATTTATATGTATTTTGTAATATTTTACAGTTTGTTCTGAGTTTCAGGAGGCTCAGTTGGAAACCAGACAGAAAACTGTGGCTGTCTGCAGTGTAACATAACCTTGGTTCATATTTGATCAGCTCTGCCTAGTTTGACAGTTTGATCTGAGTTTTCTTAGCCTCTTTTGCGCTGAACAGACTTACTGAGAATGACTTGTCAATCACAAGGTAGCTACAAATGGAATCATAATTTACAAAAATCATGCTATATTGAAGAATACTTGAAACTAGTGATTGAAACAATGAACTCATTAGGAAACTGTTTACTGAGTTAATAAATCAAATGTGAAGAAGGGTCATTTTGCCATTGAATTACACATTACTTTCTGAAGCCAGTGGAGTTGTCTCCCATTGGTCAACAGAAAGAATGTAGGTTTAAGGCACTCCACACTGGCTTCACTTTTCAAACCCAGAAGATCTGCTATTTCTTTTACAGCCCATGGTTAATACTTCTCTAAGGATCTGTAAAATAAATCATATTTACAATGGATTAAGTGAAGAAGTGATTAAAAGGCAGCTACAGGTGAAAATCCCTTGGAATCATCATGTCTTTTGGTTATGTAACATGTAATCGCCTTTTAAATGTTGGATCTGATGGATCTTTATTTAGTATTAATTCAAGTATCTGTTCTGGCTTTTTGTTTGCATTGGATTTCTTATCATTAGTTTCTCTGAGGACCATTTTTCTGCTTGGGAATGTTCCCCCACTTTCTGCTTTAAAATGTTCCCTCATGCTTCCCTCGTGTTGGCAATCTGGACTTCAACAACTGGGATTTGAGGGAGGGAGGAAGTAATGGTTTCTTTTTCTGTATATTTTAGATTTTCTTTTTCCTGCCAGGCCTACAAAAAGATTAACTTCAGCCTTAATGCGATGTTGTAAAGTTATTCTACCATTTAAGCCTAAATGAATAACGTCATGTAGTGAACTGACTTGACAGTTTTAATTGTTTGTTTTGTCACGCCCCTGCTATTAGCTTAGTGGTTTTAACCATAGTAGATTTGAGGTTGTTGTTTCATTCACAGACTTGTTCAGAAACTGCTCTTCATCTAGGTTGTTGGCTCACATCCTGATTGATGGGGTTTTAGATGCATACTTAATATGTGGTGGAGAGTCTCTGGTGAGGCCTACATGTCAATCATTCTCAGCAAGACAGGATTAGTTGTATGACTAAAATTCAGTCATACATGTCACACACATAAGCATATAACCTTAATGCAAACCCACCTAGCCTGAAGGCATAGCTCTCCCCTTGGCACAGCTCGGCACATTCCAGTTCTGCATATCTGACATATCCATACAGGCCGCCACATATCATCTTTGATGTTAATACTGTGGTGCTGAAAAGGTCATTGTAAAAATATAAAGGTTCAGTACCTTCTGGGGATAGCTACTGTATTTACTCATAAGATGACAGTCATGTGAGTCATCAAAACTATATCTGTTTGTGCCCTCTGTAGACATGCAATTTACTACAGAAGAAGGCAGATAGGAAGTATTCAATGCACATAAGCATTCAGCTGTACTGTAAACACGCAGATCAGCGTCAAAATCCGTTTTTTTTGGCCATGATGGTCACCAAATGTCAGTGAAGGTATTATAGAAGTTGAGGCAGCTTGGAATGAGTGAGGGTCTGCAAAAGGGAGACTGGCAGATTAGTCTTGGGTTCCTGGAGGCAGCAGGATTATCCCAGGGAGGCTAGTGGGGGTCATGTCAGTTGCACTCAGACTAAAATCCCCATCCGTAGCAGACCTGGATGGAATGCCTTCAGCAAAAAAAAAAATCTTAACACGTGTTTTAACCTGACTGTAATTCCAGATAGGTGTGCTTTTCAAGAGAAAAAGCCAGACAGAACTAAAGTACATTTGTGTAACATATGTGTCTTAATGGTTCGGGTTTCCTAAACCCAGATCATCTCCTGCTCTAAACAAATGGGGTAAAATTCCATGCAAAAACTATTTCAGCAGGAGTTAGTCTTGCTTCGCTGCATGGATGTTTGATGAGGAAATGGGAAGGGCATCCATCCAAGACCTTCCATTTGTGGACCTCTGCCAACTCCCTTAACCAGAGACATAAGCAATTGATTAAAGAATAAGGGGAGTCCTACTTGAAGTCCTGTGTGGCGATTTTTATGGGCCTTTCTCGTCAGACTACATCAACAGCCTTTGATAAGTGTATCAGACTTTAAATGTCTGATACATTGGCATGATAAGAATCTGCACCACCCCTCCTTCATATTTACTGTCAATATGGTGTGTGTATATTGGATGAAGATCAACATGTTCAATTAATTGTGTCAGTGTCAATAGACCAAGTATTTCATTTGAGGCAATAAAAAAAAGACTTGAGTAGACAGAGAGGTTTTTCAGGATCTACATTTTCGGTGCTTTACTGGTCTGGGTAGAATAGCTATCAAGACTATGTTCTGCATGGCACCACCAAGGGCCTCCTAAGAGGTCAAATACCTTCTTATCAGCACACTAACAGGTTCTGGCTTGACAAGCTCAATTAGCCAGCGCTTAGTGCAGTGTATGAGGAGACCACGCTCTCAGCACGAGGCCCATATCAACAGAACCAGGGAGATGACAGACAAGCCAGGCCCACAAAGACTTGATTGTGGTGGTGCCTGGAAGGTCGGTGAATGGGTAAAGAGGGAGGAAGGACTTAGGTTCTCCGGGGTTTTGTGATGTGGCTGATAAGAATCTCCCAGCTGAATGACAATGCCACTGGAGAAAGTCTTCCGGATAAATTACCTCCATTGAGGTCAAAGCCTTAAATGAGCATAATGGGAAAGAGTGCCGATAAATTAGTTTTAAATGAAAGATTGTTCTAGTGAAATTGAGGATATGCTGTATCTAATACATTGCTTCCTTTTGCGTACTCCAGCAATAACTGACAAGGCCAGACAGCTTGCAGCACGGCTTTGACGTGGCAGCTGTACTATTTGGAAGGGCAAAAAGATAAACAGTGAGGTGTTTAGGCATGTCACCCAACTGTTTTGATAAAACACTGACGGTATTTCTGGATCTCAGCTCTCCTGAATAGCACAACAGCGATCCTATTGATGCCCATCCCTCTTGCAACACTATACTGACAGATAACGAAGCACGTTAGAGCAATGATTTCAATCATAGCCAGTCACTCCGTGATGGGAAGCCTGCCTGCTGGCATGGTGTAGACACAGATGGAATTTAAGCCATCTTTTGCCAAGCTTTCATTGGCCCTTTTCCCCATTGCCACACTTTAATAGCAGTGAGGTACAACACTGTGAATGATCCGAACTTAATCATGCTGCTTGCAGGAACAGTTAATTCTTGTAATCTCAGAACTCTGCACCGTGTTGAGATAAAACGTCTCTTAACGGCCTTGAGAGCACACACAAGCTTTAATACGCGCTCGTACAGGGTCCCTGCATGGAAGATACATGAGTACTCATGTTGCCAAAAGGGCCATCATGGATGCATGATGGTTTCTTGGCCTGTGCAACAGACCCAAGATATGTTGTGTCTACCTCTGCTCAGAACATGTGGCTGTGTCTTCTTTCCCCTGCAGCCTGGAGACAAAGACTGCACACAAAAAAACGACTTAACGACAAGCAATCTGTTGAAATAGGTCATTATGGTGGAGGCATGCTGTGAATGCACCGCGTCCCCAAATCAATACGTGAATTGCTATATTTAGTAAGAAGGTCGCAAGGAGGAGTTATCAAGGCTGTACAAGGAATGAGACACATCAACGAATCAGCTCTGTGCTTGACTGGGGCCTGCTTATTTTAGATGCAGATGGCTCCAAAATGTCTTCTCTGTGGAGAGTTGAGATATCCCTCATGGTGGCTGAAAATGTCACATTCTGCTCAGTGTCAATGTCATAACATTACCCTTCAAGGCGCTACAGTGAGACAATGTAATCTGTAATATCCGTTGCGAGGGCCATTGTTATTCTAATTGATTCAACGGTATGGTTAAAAGGATTGACACAGTGGAGAATAAGTTTTTGTGTCACATCTTGAAAAAGTCACTAGACCATTCATCACTTCAGAAATGTTGGTAACCTCAATACCAGAGCAGTACACATGAATAAGTTTAAAAAACTAGAAATGTAATTGTAGATTTACTTTTTCCCAGTTATGAGCAGAAATGGGACTAAGACATTGTTTTGAAAGTCACAAGTCAAGTTCAAATTCAATTCCCAGGTCAAGACTGACAAGTATGAGTGAAGTTACAAGTCCTAAACTTGAGTTTCGAGCCCTAAAGAAATCATAATGTAACAGTGTGTTCCTAGCCTTGTTGATTTAGTTCTTCATGGTTCTCTTTTGTAACTTTTTTGGATGCTGTTGGACCGTTTCAAACAATGTGAATTTGGAGAAATAAGTGTTGCCTTGCTGTTAACAAATAGTGTTAATGTTAGTTTATTCAGGACATGAATTGATTGGTGGCATGCTTTTAAATAACAATTTTTAATCTTTGGACTTGCGGGAAGGTACAGTATCAAGTATTTTCAAGTCAAAAGGCTCAGGTCCAAGTGAAATCACAAGTCACTGGTGTTACAGGTCAAGTAGAGATGCAAGCTTTTTTTTGATTTTGTCAAGTTAGTCTAAAGTCATTAAATTTGTCTGCTTTGAGTCCACACCTCTGGTTTGCTTTATCTCTTAAGTCATATCCTACCACTGTTCCCAAAAATCTATTAACAACAGCTGTCAGAGACATACTGTACTTGTACACTGACAAATAAAATCCATAATTTTAAGTGACACGTGCCATTGACAGCCCTAAACTGAGCCAACTGATGTCATACTGTAAGGGGAGAGGAACGTATTCCTTTGCCAAGCACATAACATCATGTAGTGTGGTTGAGAGAGACATAGTGTAGGTCTACACTGTACTGTGATCTCTTCCTCTAAGACTCTTTCTCTTCTTTCTGTCTCACCACTTCTGTCTTGTTTTAACTATCTGTGTCCCTGTGAGCTGACAAGGTCTGTCTTTTTGTTTCAGCCAAAAATCCTCGGCATCGTCGTGACTTTGCACGGTGGAAAAAAAGCAAAGACAAGGGGAGAGCAGAATCAAAACAACCTCATTAATAACTGTGACTAATGTATTCCAGACAGTTCTTTAAGCCTGTTACTTCACAGAGACGAGATGCCCGTGTTGGGGGGGTGGGGGTGGGGGTGGCGTTGGTCCTGGTGTGTGTCGAGACGGTGCCATACTGAGTCGGTTGGCGGGGTGGAATGAAAAC
>JAJHUR010025336.1:0-22272 GCA_027495735.1 Lutjanus campechanus | reverse complement strand
TCACAATTCACAACAACATAATACAGCAGGGTTGCAAGACCATTGCAAGTCCATGAACCCTTGCTGAAGCACAAGTTGAAAGCTCAAGGCCCAATGGATTTAATTTATTCAAAGTGTATCCAAAGCCACCTTTGCCGTCTTGTGCCAGGGGCGTAGGGGTATCCTGCCTTGTCCCACCTCTTGCACCAGCAGCACACAGCAGGATACACTTATCAGTTGTGCCCAAGTTCCTTGAATAATTCATGTGCAGCTTTAGCCCAAGCATGCAATAAACTAATCACAAAGTCAGCTCTCATCACCTTTAAGAAACAAGTGTGCCAGGAGCTCAAGTGGTGGCAGAATGATGACAGCTTTACCGGGAGGAAGTAAAGAGAAAAGATTTTTAAAGCAAGGAGACAGATCTCCTGGTTCGAGGAGTTAGAGCGTGAGAGCGCACAATATATGAAGATGGCAGGACGTCTCCAAAGAAGGTTTCATGTGAAAATATTTTATTTAACATTAGCTCCTGCAAAAAGTAATATAATAATTGAACTATTAATGCAGATGTGTAACTGGTTATGTTTTACACTGAAGCGCCTTGAAATTGTGTTGTATTTTATAAATAATTATTATCATCATCATTATCATGCAGTTCTGTTGGCTGAAGCTCCTGAAGAAGGAGCCAGTGGGCAGGAGCAGAGGAGATGAGTGAGAAGTCTTCATTTCTTCCTCCCATCCTTGCTCCTCTGTCCTGCTAACACTTCTGTGGGTGGAGGAAACAGAACCAGAAATTGTTTCTGAAGTTTGATAAAATTACATATATATATATATATATACAGTGTATCCAACCAGCATCAGGCTCTGACAGAAGCACACATACCTGTTTCTCTCCAGGTCAGACTAGTCTTGTGCTCAGATATATTGTCTTGTATATAATAGACCATAATTGTTTAATCCTTGTTTTTCTGGATCCCAATAAACAGGCAGATGCAAATACTACAGCTGCTCCAGCTGTCATGCTGACTGATCTGTTAAAGACAATCTGACAGCTGTGATCCAGTCTTGTGTATAATTTGCAGGTCTGTTGACATTTATTGGTCTTTATAATTATAATAATAATTCCTTATGAGTGAGAATAATTTTAGAGACACACACTTGCACTTGCCTGTTTAACATAAATGAAAGGTATTTTATTGTTGTGGAGATGTGTGTGTGTGCCTCAGCGAGACACATATATGAATTCTGTTAACTTCAATATTTACATTTAACTACCAATAGAAAATATGCTCAAAGAACACTTTACTAATCCACACTCCTGTGTGGGGAGAGGACTTAACATGAATGAAGGTGTTTTGTGATTATGGAGACGTGTGTTTGCCTCGGCCGGGTGCTATCTTGTGCAGACAGACTGATTATGCCACAGACTTTGTGCTTTAACCAGATTTTAGCTGGTCTAAGGCACAGGTGGTTTTTACTCCAATGTGCCGAGCTCAAGATAGCAAGTGCACCTGGCCACGCCTTCGTTTTGTCTTCACTTTTAGAGCTGGTGTAAGCTAGAACCCCATATTTTTAACTCAATCTTCTGTTTGGGACCCTCTTTAACAGTTCAAAAACATGCTTAACATTGTCTTGTCAGCTTGATACTTGATGAATTTTGTGAGAATTGCTTATAAACTTGATTTCAAGCAGGAACAGACATGTTTCAGAAGTTGAAAATTGTGCTTTACTTTCTGCTTGGGGTCTTGAACACCCCAGGTCTAAAACCTGGTTAAATAGTGAATTATTATCTGCTCTATGATTTGTCTTGCCAGCATTGCACCCCCAAGACCTAAATAAGGCTATTTGGATTTCTGTACTAATTTGTTAAGAGTAGGTCTAGCAGGGAATTTGACACAACATCACAAGGATGACGTACTGTAAATTTCATTATCTGTGAAAGACTTTTTAGCACAAGAAAAGACTGTATATTTCCTTGTGCATACTTCATATGACATGAAATATTTCCTTATTTAGTGTAACATTCATTTTTGTTTTATCTTCAAATGTGTAGTTTGTCGCAGTGGGAAAGGTTATTACTTTAATATTTTTCTACACACTGAGCTTTTTTATAAGGTCAGGGAAAATAATTAAAACTATTAAAAATAAAAGTATGCTGGTCATTATTATTATATTATCACGCTATAGGTTCTTCAGGTTTTTCCTTAAGGGAAAAGCTCAAACCTCTCAGAGTACTCTCAGATTATTTGGATAATTATCATTCGTAAGACATGGTCACATGCTGCAGACAGGTATTCATCACAGGAGAATTGGCTCCGGCACATTTTCAGCTCCAACCTCAGAAAGATGACCACTCTTTTATTGTCACCATTATGCAGTAATTCAAAGCTCTGGTTTGAAATCACAGCTGAGGTCAGATGTTGTCAGGACACAGTAAAAAAAATCGCTTTTATACCACCCAGTGAATCATCTCAAGGACTGGTCTCTTTTGAAGAGATGTGTGCAAAGCAGACATAGAACACCTGATACACCCTGTCCTCAATCTAGCAGATAAGCCTGTATGAAGAACCAGGTCAGTTGACTTGGGAGTCCATACACGCAGACCGGCCATCAAAAACACACAGACAATACACTGTCCCCCCTAGACTTTAAAAGCACCTGTCAACACAGGAAACACCCTGTTATCTAATAGGACTAGAGGAACCACCAGAATAATAACAAAAGACTGTGCATCCTCTGGTTACAAACAACCTGTAGAGATGAATGACAGCTGACTGTCATTTTGCCTTGAGACAGGAACACACATGAGAAAACCTTCAGTACTAGAGACTCATAAGTGGGTTTGTTCTTTATTACATAATATGAATTATGTCATGAGGCTATTTTCTGTTTAAACTGAGTTGGCAACAGCGAACTGCAAATAGTATTTACTTTAAAAATGCCACCATAATGCTCTGCATTATTCTGCACTGATCCTTACATTTTGAGGTTTCCAAATAAAATATGGAACTCAACTTTCAAGACGAGGTGGATGAGAAGTCCTTGAAACTGCACAGACAAAAATGGAAAATGGACATCTTCAAACTGCTGCTGCGATTGAGTATGGTCCTTGATTTGAGACTCTTTTGTCTCGTTTCATGCATTCATGCTCTCATTTCATGATTAGAACTTAAAATATGCTAAAAGAAGCCTCTTGGTTGCCCTTCCAGGTAACAAAATGTCATGAAGTGCCCTCTATGATAAAAAGATGATTTTAAAAAAGCCCCCAGTAGACAAAATGTGGTTGAGTGCCTTCTATAGTGCAATTTTGGTGCATAAAATGCGATACAGCCCTAAATGCTAGAAAATTTGTTGTCCTCTACATGCTTGTAAATCGTTTAATAGTTCTATGTATTTTTTTTTTTTTACAGAGTTGAAGTACTTATCGTACTTGGGTCACATAATAAAACAAGTGAAACTGTTTCACTATAAATGCATCATGACGTTCAGTGCTCTGTTTCCCTTTTATTTTCACCCCTGCCCCTCAAACAGCCTGAGCCTGCCACTAAGACTAAGGCCTTTGCAGGAAGCAATATTTACTGAAAACTCTATAGTCGACCAATAAATAAATGTGTAACAACAAAAGAACCACTTGGCAAAAACTCTAAATCAGGCTTAAGGGCTCACCCAGCTTCTTTGTTTGTCTGTCTTTCAGAAACTGCCTTTCTTTGGACCTGTCATTGAAAAATAATATGAGAGATTGTCCCTGTTAATGGCTTTGTGACTAATTATTGAATAAATATTGGCACACAGCACAAGATCGTTTCATACACATGAATACGGTGTCCACTTCAGCCAAATAACTATCACATACAAGCCCAATCAATACATCTGGGTTTCCAACAATATCCGAAAGGAAAATAATTATGGGAACACACAGTATCACTTGTCTGTCTTTTCTAACTCAGCATGAGAACCGGGGACGCTGTATATTGTTCTCAGATCTAGGCCTTTATTGATCGACCGATAACACCTTCCTATCAGCTTCCTTTGTCACCTCATCTGTAAATCAGTAAATCCTCAGGGACCCGACAACAATGTTCTCCATATCAGTATTTCCGAGCTGCCAGTGTCCTTTGGAAAGACGGCAACCAGAAACTGCTGTCCTAATAAGAGGTATTATAGTCCCAACAATAAAGAGCTGAAAGGTGCAATGAGATCAATTCTTGCTTTTTCACACTGAAGGAAAAACATCTACTGCTCTGCACTACCAGGGACGTACGTGGCTCTCTTTGTGGAAGGGACAGGAGTATGTGTTTGACTGTGAAGCGTGTGTGTGTGTGTGTGTGTGTGTGTGTGTGTGTGTGAGGAGGTGGAGCTTCTGCCATTTACCTCCTCCGGGGGAGGATCACCTGAAGTACATCAATGAGACAGTAAAACCAGCCGCTGCTTAAAACTCTCACTCAGTTTCACAAACTCACAAGAGCTTGACATAATCTTTCAGAACAAGGCGAGAGAGGAACAAAAACAGTAAGTTTCTATCCTTACATGGTGCTCATCAGTTATATAGTAGAAAAAAGGAAAACAATCCAAAATTGGTCACTCTGGCAGTCAACATATGCAACAACATATGCAATTGGCTTGATTAAAATTGTGACTAATATTATAACTTTCTTTCATTCTCTTTCAAATATTTTTCATTAATTGTTGATTGATGTGGTTTTGTGACACAAAAACAAGTTGGGCAGGTTTGGTTTGACAGGTATCTGTGGTTATCGTTAGATTATAAACCTCAAAGCACGTCATTTAGCTGGGGTAGGCAAACCTACAAACCTAAAAAATATATGTATATATGACCTGAAAAATTGTTGAAACTAACCTGACTAAAAATACTTACATGTCTGGCAGACGCAGTATTAGTTGTGTTCCTGACGCTTTGATGATTGTAAGTCCAGTATTCATTTGTTGTTTTGCTCTGTTTTCACCCAGTCAAATATCTGAGATTTTTACCTGTGTTATGTTTGAATATCTTAACTTGGGGCTTTGCTTTTTAATGCTGGGCAGATAACTAACCTTGGACTGTTTTTATTGATATGAAATAGTAGGGTAAACACAAGTGTTACCATTGATACTAATTAAGGTCCTGTTCCATGTAGTGTAGCAGAGCCTTTCCAGTGAGCTAACATGCACAACAGCAGCACCCTGCCCGGGACCCTATCATTGGTAACACCTGCGTTTAACCTACTATTTCATGCCAAAATGGCTGCTGTGAGAAAGGTCTGTTCAGAGTAGATTTATTTCAGCTTCAGCTAATTTTGTAGACACCTAGGTTACATAAACTATTGTTCCATTAGCATTTAAATGAATAACAACATTATTTCAATGTGCACTACATTTAAATAATTGAAATACTGTTGATCCAGATATCATATGACCTGGAGATCATTGAATCAATGCTTGCAGTGGTGTTTGGTGGAAATGGCTGCCTTAAATTATGCGCATATTGGACAGTTAAAGAGAGCAGGAACACTCAACACTAGGTGGGTAAAAGGCAATAAAATAAGAGTTCTGTGCACAGGTGTAAGTCAGTCAGTAAGTAAGTCACCCTGTGCATGTGTTTTTCTCAACTGCTGAATTACACAGATGTGAGTCGATATAAATATAAAAAATAATGCTTAATGCAGAATCAGCATACAGGCACCACATCTACAACACCTTCAAAATACTAGAATTTGATAATTAAATCAGACCCTGTGTGGTCCAACAAGAACTGTAAGAGATTCAAATGTAATTGCATTTCATGCAAATCATCTCATGGCACTGCACTACAGAATTCTGAGGGAGTTTTTTAGTCCATGATTGACCCCAAACCACTTCTTTTTTTTTTTTTTTTCCCCCAGATGATTGTATTAGCAGTTCTGTCCCTGCTGGGGTCGCTGTTTCTCTGTGGTCATGTGGAGGCCCAGTCCACCACCGAGATACTGAAACAAGCTGCACGTAAGCCAAACAAACTGCCACATTTTATTCCTGTCATCCAGCACTCATTCACTTAGTATACGCATATACATTTCTTATTTAGACCTCATATTATTCAGCTGTAAGTAATTTGTTATTGCTCTGTAACCCAAATATGTAACCCAAAAATACATATATTTTCTCTTACTTGTAGATGTATAAATCCATCTAGATTGTTTTGGCACTCAGCTTGTGGTGCTCAAAGTAACAAAAAATGTATCTGAAAACGTTAACAGCAGTGTCTCTTTCCAGAAAGACTAGTAGAAAGACCGTTCCAGTAGATTCTATCATAGAAAGGATGTATTTCATTGAGTAATTGACTTCTGGAAAGAGACATTGCTGCTGAGTTTTCTGGTGCTTTGAGCATCACAAGCTGACTGCCATCTAGTTCCATTATTTTCAAGAGAAGGCAGACATAACTACAATATCTGATTTTGGTGTGAACTGTCCCTTTAAACTTTAATTTGCTCAGACAGACTAGACAGAGCGAGCATGTTCATCAGCATCTTGAGCTTGTCCCTCACACAGCCTTGTGTTCCCCCCTGTTCTCTCTCCTTTCTCACCATCCCTCCATCCTACTCCAGTCAATTGGCAGGGACCTCTAACCTGTGAAAAGTGGGACTGCAACTGTACTTTCAATCGGCAGCGTGGCTGCTGCTGTGCTGCCAATGAGCTTTACGAAATAGAAGACGAGACCTTCATAAGGATTAAATATTTGTGGCATGATATTGACATGCTGAGTGGCAGAGTACATGGTCTCACAGGTAAACACATGTACCTGGCACACAAAACTTTTCACAAAAAAGTTTCAAAAATGTTTTGTGGCCTTTGTTGAAGTGTGTAATAAATCTCTTAATTACTCTCAGATGTCACCAGGGTTGCCTTCAAAGCCATCATGGACCCAAGTGTTGCCGTCGCAATTCCTGGATCTAATGAGCGTTGTTTTGGTCCCTTCAATACTAACGTGCCAATCCCTTATGCCTCCATCAGTCTTAACGACGGGAACGGATATAACTCTGCCTTGGGTAGGAAACACACACACACACACACACACACACACACACACACACCATTGACATATACAAAGATGTACGACATGACAGCTCCCTAACAGAGAAGCCATAACATCTCGATTGCCGCTTGGTGGCTGGCTGCAGTATGGGTCATATATCCTGCCCTCCCCATGTTAAACACACAATATACTGTGTTTTCCCAGAAGTTATAGCAACTGGCAACTGCGTAGCAACGTCTAGCAGGAAATGCACTGCGTTTCAACATTTGTCGAGCGTTTTTAGACATTTTGATACTGAAATGTTACATATTGTGGATTTAACAGAAGGGACATGAACCAAACTAAAAACTAAATGTACATGCCAATTTAAGTTTTCCTGAAGATTGTCTCTGTCACCTACAGGTAAGATAGCTCGTATTATGCTGTTGAAAGTGTTTAAATGTACATTTTTCTGTTAAGTTTGGTTTAGTTTTGTGATGGTTCATCGGTGGTTCATGTCATGACTCACAGCAGCTGAACTCTGCTTGCTATTAAGTCGGCCGGCTGTATGGGTGAGAACTCGCTCCAAATTCAGGCTCCAAATGAGATCAGCAGCGCAAGATGGCAGCGTTCATATCTGGGATATTTTGGCTCCATTTTTGTACAGTGTGAGGAAGTAAAGACAAAGCTTTACCCATCATTTTAAATTAAAGCCTCATGTAAGGCATGCACCACTGCAGTCCCAGTAACTCTTTATCTCCTTCTCCAGGTGTCTTCACGGCCCCTTGTGCTGGTGTTTATTCCTTTTCCTGCACGGTCTACTCATATGTGGCAAAGAATGAGCGCATATACCATAAAGTAAACAAACCAGATAGACTTGACAAATATATGATTTCATAATACATGTCACTGGTTTACCTGCATAGCAATAACATGTCATTTGTCTCTTGTGTTTCGTTGTATTTTTGATTTTGATGTGCAGGTCCAGATGATGAAGAATGGGCAGGCGACAGTCAGTGCATGGGAGAACAATCGAGAGGATGGTGAAGACAGTGCCACTCAGGTAAGAAGTAACATGACTGCACAAATGGGTGCTACAAACAAATTTGGTGATCCAATATTACAGTTACAACCCCGATTCCAGAAAAGTTGGGATGCTGTGTAAAGTGTAAATAAAAACAAAATGCGATGATTTGCTAATCAGTTTGACCTATATTAATTGAATACAGTACAAAGACAAGATATTTAATGTTCAAACTGATAAACGTTTTGTAAATATACATTTGTTCTGAATTTGATGCCTGCAACACATTTAAAAAAAAATGGAAAAGGGGCAACAAAAGACTGGGAAAGCAGAATGCACAAAAAACACCTGTTTCAGGGTGCCTCTGTAGTTCAGTCAGTGTGTTCAGTAGAGCGCACACCGCGTGTACTGAGGCTGTTAGTCCCCTGCAGCTGGTTTTCTGTGTGTCATCCCCTCTCTCCCTGCCCCCTTTCCTGTCATATCTTCAGCTGTCCTTATCAAAAATAGTTTCACCGCTTTGTGAAAAAATAGGTTTAGCAAACAGTCCACCAGAATAGTTTCTCAACGCAAAACTGCAGGTATGTAGGGATTACATAATCTATAATATTATTAAATGATTCAGAGAATCCAGAGAAATCCCTGCACGTCATTGAATGCCTGTGACTCCTCAGACAGCACTGCTTTAAAAACTGCATAAAAAACCGACCTAATTGTATAAAGGATACATCACAGGGTTGGGAACAGCTAGGAAAGCTGTTGTCAGTAAACATGCTTTGTCACAGCATCGATAACTTCAAGTTAAGACTCTACCATGCAAAGCGAAAGCCATATATCAACAACATCCAGAAACACTGCAAACTTCTCTGGGCCTGAGCTCATCTGAGATGACTTGACACAAAGTGGAAAAGTGTGCTGTGCAGTGGTCTGACAAAACCACATTTTAAATTGTTCTTGGAAATCATGAACGTCGTGACCTCCAGGCTAAAGAGGAAAAGGATAATCCAGATTGTTACCAGCACTAATGTGAAAAGCCTGCATCTGATGATGATGTGGGTGTATTAGTCCCCATGGCATCATGGGTAACTGTCACATCTGTGAAGGTCCCATTAATACTGAAAGGTACATACAGGTTTTGGAGCAACATATGCTGCCATGCCGACGGCATCATTTGCAGGGACGTGCTTGAATATGAATACAAGCCGAAAAGGACTTGCAAATCATTGCTATCATTCTGTTTTCATTTTCGTTTTACGCAGCTCTTTTTGAATTGGGATTGAACACATAAAATCCAAAATGAACCCCCCAAAATCCTTTCCTTGGTGACTCTGACATGATTTTGTGATGGCTGCTGTGTATGCTTTCAGGTTGTGATGCTGGAGATGAAGAGAGGTGATCAGGTGTACATGGAGCTGATGTCCGGGAGGAAACTCTGTAACCACCTGCAGTACAATATCTTTACTGGTTACATAGTTTACCCCATCACTGAAGATTATTAAACTTTCAGTCTCCAGGCCCTTAAATGAATCCATTCATCCTCATGCAACTCAGATCCTTTTTCATGAAAACAAACTACCGCCAGAAATAGGCTTGTGACCCATGTGTGGACAAGTCCCATAGTTTAAGAGCCCCTGCAGTAGAGATAAACAACATATGTCATGCACACGTAGACTGGTGCATATGTATGCAGACATTATGATCTAAAGCAAAGAAGGACATTTACATTTTTGCATAGCATGAAAACAGAAAGTGAAAATGAAATGTTTGGAAATATGTATCATTAAAAAAGATGAGTACACAATGTGAATAAAGTACCATGACTACAACAACTGTGTCTGTGTACAGAGGAAGAAAGTGTGACACTGTCTATGATGCCTATGTCTATAATGAATTATAATGCATTATACACACAATTATAATATGTTATACTGTGCTTATAGCAAGTGGTCACTGTGTGTTTCAAGTAAAGTAATTAAATTCCTGAGTGAAAAAAATAATCTGTGCAAGAACAAAATACAAAATGTAAAATTAATTAATTTATTTAATGGGTCATAACAGGAATTGAGTATTCAAACATAGTTATACTTGTAGTACATTATAATGCCTTATAAAATGGTTATAATCAGTGTTGGGAGAAACATGTTATAAAGTAACTGTAACATTAATTCCACTACTTTTGGCTGTAACTAGACATGTAACTAATTACTTTTCTCAAATTAATAACGTTATTACAATTAGTTAAATTAAATGGGGTTGTTTTTCGTTGCTTAAGTCTTCCTTGAAAACAGTGGATAACTGCAGAGGACATACCAGACAAACAGAGCCTATTCCCTGATGAATAATCAAATGTCCCCCAACTGCAAGACAGTTCAGGCAGTTTACGAGTTTGTTTTTCATCACAGTAAAATATAAACTGTTTATCATATATTTATTATTTATATTTAATTAAAAAATATAGTTATATTTAATAACTATTGTAGCAACACTTGGTTAACATATTATAACTCCGATCATTATAATACACTGATCCTTGTCAAAAAAGAAAGGAGTGACAAGCAGTTATGAGGAATTAATAATACTTGACCTCATAAAATCCTTAAATTTGTTATGATTATTGTTATAAAACATACTAAATATTATAACTATAATTATAACTGTTAACACACACAGACACACACACACACACACACACACACACACATACACACAGACCATGAATGGAAAAAGGTAGCAGTCAGAGGCGTTGATATAATTTGGGAATGATAACAGTGGGTTATAACACTGCTGCTGCTGCCTGCATTTGGCCTATGACAGTATTGTATAATACTGTAAACATATGCCTTTCATGGAAGCTCATAAACCACCGCCAGACGAAGTGAATTCCTTCAGTTGAATAAACATATGATGTAGGACCAGCTTACACACATGCTGCACACATTTACACTTTCACACACACATGCAGACACACATAGACACACACACACAGACACACACACACACACACACACACACACACTGTGAGAGTTTAGACATACCAGTCATTCCAGTAGGAAGTTTCTATGAGGTAGCAGGAAGTTCTGGCTAACAGCAGGCCTGTTGTTTTGCATGTATAAGACAAAATAGATACAACCTGTTAATTAGTGAACTTCAGATGTGCTGGTTGGTTGATTTTTATTACCTCTGGCCAGAGCCAGGCTGCCAAGGCAACTGTTCCTTCCTGTTTCCAGTGTTTATGCAAAGTTAACAGCCTGCTTGCTGTAACCTTATAATTGACTGAGAAATATAGATTTTAGATTTTTTTGAGAATAAGATTTTTTATATACATACATACATATATATGTGTGTGTGTGTGTGTGTGTGTGTGTGTGTGTGTGTAATCACAGCTAGTAAACAAAGAGTATTTGGAGTATTTTTCTTATGTTTTTGTGTGTACATGTTGATCTGGAGTTAGTTTGGTAAGGTTTAGGTAGAAATTAATTTCATATATGAATGTACATTATTTTAGATTGGATATTATTAATGTAATCTGTATGCAAAATAGGTCCACCCAGCCAGTGGACAAAAAATTAATTCAATGGTAACACCACAGAAACAGCGCGTACCTCGCAACCCTGCCTTGTGCTTCAGTATCAGATGCCTCATCATCATCGGTATGTGATGAGTTGGGATGAGAACGCGTTGAACTCAGCCCACACATCTTGTTCCCTGTTTTACAGCTAGTTTCCCTCTCTGATCATCCATCCCATATCCATTCAATATGTTATTTTTAAGCAATCATCTAAAGGTATTTAGTGTTAGCATTAGCTCTCATTAATTGTTTCTTGAACAGACCAATTCTTCTCAAAGTGTCATCACTTTCTCTCATTTGAAACAGTGTTAACTGCTGGGTAATAACTGATTTTTTTTTGCCTTATACATAATTTCATTCGTTTTGAAGTCAACCAAGGCTTATAAAGTGAATGAGTTTTTCTCAAAATATCAACCTGATCCTGTTTTCTGTTTTTATTGGCCATAAAGCTACTGGATATGAGCAAAAGATCAGATGACATGAGCAAGCCTCCATGACCTTAATAATAATAAAATCGTAACTTACAATATTATTATAATATATATATATATATAAGATATATATATAAACTATTAAAATTGTTATCAGTTATCGGTATTGGTTATGAGAAGCAGGAAGTTATCGGTTATCGATATCGGTGAGAAAAAACAGTTATCGTGCATCCCTAATCGTAAGCATATAGACCTCTTTAGAACTCTTTTTTTTTTTTTTTTACATTGTTTAGTGTTGGCAAACAGAACTATAATGTGGGTATTTTGGGGCTTGTCAGCAAAAACTGTTGAGATATTTTTTAATTTGTTTTCTAAGCTCTGCTATCTACTATTTCAGAGAGGCTGCTGACTGACTGAAAAAGTTTAAACTATTTGAGTTCTAAGATTCAAGTCATATTCGAAACACTAGTGAAAAATTGGCGTGCATGTAATCATAGTCATTGTAACAAAGTCAGTGCAAACTTTTCCTGTATTAAACTAAATATATGTATGTTTGTGACTTTCTATTTTTTGTAAATCATCTCATCATTATGCTCATATAAAACTTTTAACCTTCCCTCCACAAGTATTTGCTGTTGCAAAGTAGTTGTAGCCTATATGATTGTAATTTTTAGGTGACATACATAAGAGAATAGATATAACAATGTGTATTGTATTCCATGTTATTTCTCTGTTTGATTTGTAAATTGTGCATATTTTCAACTATCAAAGGAAAATCAACCACATGAATACACACCCAATAAAACACATGAGAATGAGTACAACAACATCTGGCTCTGTTCAAGTTCCAGCTGATCTAAGCGAGATTTAATGAGAAGACCACAGCTGTATCGTATTTAATATTACAGAACCAAAAATGGAAAGATAGATTAGACTAAACAGATTTTTAAAAACATCTGTGGAACTGGCATGTTTTGTTTTTTCCCCCCAATATAATAAGAAATGTGATTATGAGGCAAAAGTGCATCATTTACGTCAAACCAGAGGTGGAACCAAGTAATTGTTCTGTTGCAAGCCACAAGTCTCTGAGTCTTTGCACTCAAGTCAAGTCAGGCAAGTTCCAAATCCTAAATTTTGAGTTTCAAGTCCTAAACAAGTCATGAAATAACAGTGAGTTTCCAGCTTCATTGATTTACTAAATTACTTAGTGTTTAAGCAAGCTGAACATTAGCCGACTAATATTGACTGAAGCTGGAAGTTGTTGCATAACACCTGTGTAATTTGCGACCTGCATATTTTGCTTATGGCAATTTATTTGCTGACCATCTCGTAGTTTTGTTTTTACAACAAAATTATCTTTGATATCATAATTTTCCCACTACAGTTCAGTTATATAACATTAATTCTCCATTAAAGGATAACTTCGGTATTTTTCAACCTGGGCCCTATTTCCCCATGTGTATGTGTGTGTATGACTGATCGCTGCAACTCGTTTTAAAATTGGTGCGGTATTGAGGGACGCGGATGCAGCCGGCAGCTGCGAAACGAGTTATAACGGTAGATATCGGGGCAAATTGGTCTGTCAAAGTTTGTGCATTAAACGTGCTTTTTTTCACCACAGTCCGGCTCAGATCACCAGTGTAATCTCTGTCAACAGTATGCTACTGCTTGCTGTGTGTGACGACATCTCGCGGGATCTTTGTTTGTTGCCGGAAGAAAACAGGAGTCATGCTGAGAGCCGGTCAGAGCGGAGTTAGCTGTCCCGGAGTTCAGTTGAAAGTTTTACTGCAACTATTGAAAACAATGGTTCGTGTTTTTTCATCATCGAAGTGCAAGAACAGGATGTCGTGCAACACCCCGTACAGCTTTTACAGGCTGACTTTGTCGCACAGCAACATGCTGAAGTTGTGGCTAATTGTGCTACAACTGGATGCTAACGCTCCTGTCCAAACACTGTGCCTGGCCATTGGGTCTGCGTGCACTCTTCTCAAGATGACTACTGCCAGCCCCAAAAGAGAAGACATCCAATCCTGAAACACTTCACCAAACACACCTCAAGAAAACAGCTGTCCCACTTGCTGCAATGAAGACATTCTTCAACAAGCAAAGGTCCTGTGAGATGTCGTCACAGGTAAGAGAGACGCTTAACATGTTGACAGAGATTACACTGGTGATGTGAGCTGGACTGTGGCGAAAAAAAGCACGTTTAATGTACAAACTTTTACGGACCAATTTGCCCCGATATCTACCCTTATAACTCGTTTTGCGGCTGCCGGCTGCATCCGCGTCCCTCAATACCGCACCAATTTTAAAACGAGATGCACCTATCAATCATACACACACATACACATGGGGTAATAGGGCCCAGGTTGAAAAATACCGAAGTTATCCTTTAAGTTCAAGTTCTCTCCTGCAACTTGATTGGAAGACTTGGATTGGCTGTTGGATTGATTCAAACAAATGGATCTGGAATTAAGTGGAATTAAGTGGAATTAAGTACTGAAGTGCTGAGAATGAATAGTATCAGTGTTAGCTGATTCAGGAAATGAAGGGAAATTAATTGATTCCTGGTACACTTTTTAAATAATAATAACATGATAGTTTAATCTTTGAGCTTGAGGGAAGGTATCAAATATGTTCAAGTCAAAAGGCTTTAGTCCAAGTAAAGTCACAAGTCTTTGGTGTTAAATTCCAAGTCAGTTATTCAGATGAAGTGTGTAACTCTGATATGTTATTGCTGGAATCAGGTTTGATACTGTTTTGTCTGTATGAATCTCACATATGTGTTAAATTAAGGGTGGTTACACATGAGTTTCTCATCCTGAGTGTGATCTATCTAACTTCAGTCTTTCCACTGAGCGAGTGAAGCCAGCTGCAGTTATAAGCATAAAGCGCATTCAACACCTCGTATATTCAAACAGCAACGCTGTGCCAAAAAGTGCCTGTAATGGAATGGAAGTGATGGAAATGTCCTGAGTGGTGGTGGCGCGGGGAACACACACACACACACACACACACACACACACACACACACACACTGGGTGCAGCTACTGAAGAGGACCCAGGACTTACATGGAGTTCTCTGCCTGAATGATGATGATTCTGTTACTCATCATCCATTTTCCTCTCCTCTCCTCTCCTCTCCTCTCCTCTCCTCTCCTCCTTCTTACACTCTTCTGTCCTCCCCTCTCCTTCATCGTCTCCTCTTCTCCTTCGTCTCTCCCTTCATCCTCTCCTCTGCCCCATCTTCCTCTCCACCTCTCTTCTCCTACTTCTTTTCCTCTCCTGTGAGTTTTGTCCCCTTCTTCCTCTCCTCACCTCCTCCTTCCTCTCCTCTTTCCTCTCTTTTTCCCCTCTTTCCTCATCCTCTCCTCTTTTCTCCTCTCCTTTCCTCTACTCCATCATCTACTCTCCCTTCCTTCTCTCCTTGTTGTTCAAAACATGCAAATAAAGACTCATTTTTGACATTCACTTTCCATACGATGGGATAGGACTCTCTATTCACTTTTCCACACCCAGTGTCTCATTCTCTATTTTCTTTATGTTCCATCTCTTTTCCTGGCATCCCTACTCCTCCCTCTCCTCCCTCTCCCCCTCTCCATCATCAGCCCCCAACCTCTCCTTCACCATCATGCTACCACTCTGAACTGAGGAGGGATGTGGTGAAAGTATTTGGAGAATTCCTGCTGACCAAACCATCACTGCCTGGCTGCTGCTGTCTCTCCTCTACATGGAGCAGCTCTACCCAAATAAGGCTGGGCTTTTTAACTGGACGTGAAGGGGGAAAGACGCGCAGAGCTGCTGAAAGGCCATTGCCCTTTTAAGGATGAAGTTTCCTTTTTTTCCTTCCCCTCTCCCTCTCCTATTTCTCCATCATGCTCCCTCCCCAATCCCTCCCTCCTTCCCTCCCTCTCTGACTCTTTCGGTAGACTAGTGAAATCATCTTGCCTCATCTGCTCCTTTTAAGCCGGCATTTTTGAGAGGGAGGTCCCTGCGAAGCATATACAAACACATTTAGTCAAACATCCACACTTGTCCCCACACGCTGCACTAGTAGCCAGCAGAGAACTGACCTATTCGTTCACACAGTGAGTATACTTTTCTTTTATTCCTCCATACAGATTAAAGAACTGGGTTTGGGACAGTCAATCCCAACAAACTAGCAGATATCTTGTCAGAAGGTCATCACTTTGTTGATCAGTCAGTCAGTAGTTTGAAGGCCTTCCTGCTTCTTATCAAATATTCAATGTGTCCTTCATCTCTAGGTGGCAATATCAGAATTTCAAAATAAGAGCATTGTAATAAAGGTCCAAGGAAAGATCTGTCTGCAAATATTGGAGATGCATCTGCACTTGACTCTTATATCGTGGCTATTAAATATCTGTAGAGAATATTTAAGGTCTCCAAAGGTTGTTTCTGTAGATTATACAAGTATTATATCCTTTGTTCGAGCCACTTGCATATATGTGTCATTTGTAAGTGTTTATGTCCTTAGGAATACTAGTAGCTGAATGTGATCACCTGTGATTCTAGATTCAGATCCTCAGATTAAATTTTTGTAGTTTTTGGTTTCTTCACTCTTCTTCAACAGTAAACTGAATATCTTTGGGTTGTGGACTAAACAAGACATTTGATGATGTCATATCAGGCTTAGGAAAACATTGATTGACATTTTTCACATTTTATAGATCAAACAGCTAAAATGGATTAATTGAGAAAATAATCTGCAGATTGATCAATGATGAAAATGATAATCAGTTGCACCCCTAATTGCAGCACTTGTTGAATGGAACCTATCTGCTTTTTAGTGGGAAATCCACAGTGACCTAATTGTGACGGGCAATTGTCTCAATGCAAATAGATCATTAAAGTGAAAGTGCAGATTTTTTGACGTGGGGTTATATAAGGTACTTATCCATAGTCAGTATTTTACTTAGAGTAGATGGCAATTGGCAGGCCCCCTGTTTGGAGAAGCAGCGGGAGCCAAAGGAGTCTGGTTGCCATGCAGAGAGCGATATTTGGCTTATACAATGGAGGTTTTCTGTTGGAAAAGGCTGTCTGTGGTGTGGTGGCTGTGGTGAAAATATTATAAATACAGCATACAGTTAAAGTGATATTGATTATCTTCTTTCATTAGTACTCCTGTTGTTTCTCCAAATTCAGGGCGTGGTGACCTCCATCTATTGCACAGTCAGAGATATACAGACTACAGATACGTACCTCACACAACTTCTCGTAACCCACTTCAAAAAAATCTGTCTCTTTAATATGATTCACATGTTATTTGAGGGTTCATATGTTTTCCATGTGCAGCCAGGAGATGAGACGCAGAGAGGTGAGCCAGACAGCTTAGCATATCTCTGTCAGTGTGCATACTATTTGCACAAGAAAATAATCCACTGACGTACATGGACTTTGGAAGCCTGTCAATTCACAAGGCATGAAAGGTATCCTCACTTCCTAATGAGGACAGAGATGCAGATAAAACAGAGTTACAGGTATGAAAAATATTTTAGAAAGGCGGATACATTGACAGACAGAAAGAGATTAGGTTATTTAACTTTATTTTACAGCTCACTAATAGGACATGACAAGCTGTAGTGTACTTTAAGTGTATTATTTCCCATTGTTAGACCCTTATTAGACTTTATTAAAGCATAAGAACAGAAGTGGATTGTGAACTAAAGTGTATTATTTTCTACTGTTATCAGGGGGTAATTAGGCACACATTACAACAGAACTGTACTGTAAACTGAAGTGAAATCACATGTCTGCTACTTGACTTGTCACACCTTCCTTGGCTGGTCCTGTACAATTGGCAGAATAACCAAGATCAATGTCTACTTCTTCTGATCAAATTATATTCGGCTTATTACTGGTATTACAATAAGTCTGTGCAGGCTAGACAAAATTTATTCCTTTGCTGCTATAATTTGGGACTTTTGTTGGAGGAGTCTTTCGAAAAGACTTGGGGAAGTAGCAGACATGTGATTTCACTTTAGTTTACAGTGCAGTTCTGTTGTAATGTGTTCCTAATTATTCTCTAATAAAGTCTAATAAGGGTCTAATACTGTCTAATAAAATCAATTTTTCTATTTTTAAAAAAAAATCAAATTTGATACAAACTAGGGCTAGTTGCATCTTACTAGTGTACTGTAAGATAAATTGCAACCTGCACAACATTCAAAGGTGCAGTTGGTGATTCTGGAGAAAGATAGTTGATTGTTGAGTCTCATTCTTTCAAATACTGGCAATTTGGGTTGATATTTTTGACGGCCTGGGAATGACGCATCTTAGAGGCCTGTGATTGGCCAAAGTTTCTTGTCACGGACAAGAAATTCTTCTCTCAGATCACTTGAAATACAATATGTTGAGAGGTTATTATGGAATTTTTTACCATAAATAAAATGCCTACTTCAACTTTAAACTCCAAACCTGCAACATCTAAAAGCTTTCTGTAATGTTTAGAGTGAGGATCACAAGTGAATCATTAAAGATGGCAGCACACCCAGTGATTCCAGTAAAACCAGGTCAGCAGTAACAGAAGGGAAGTTCCAGTGGGAGCAGCAGCAGCAACGGGGGCAGATAACACTATCTCCAGTGCCAGTCCTGTGGCAGCACATAAACACAGCAGAACCGTGCTGTATATAAAGCCAGCAGAAACTAACCACATCTTTGTAAGAGTGCACAAGCTCTGGCATTCAGCTGAATCGTACAGCACTTTCTACACTTCAGATATACATCAGCTCAGACACAGAGCAGCTCTGAAGTTTGTCAGAATAATCAGAACCGGGACGGGTCTTGGCAGCAGTTACAGAAAATGCTTTAAGTGCTCATAAAAGTTGGTTAGGTTTAAGCAAAGCAGCAGATTTCTGTGCCGCTGGCATAAAACAGAGCCATGTAACAAAAGAGCTCTGAGGATAACTTACAGTACAGCAGCGAGCAGGAAGGGCGTCATTCACCCAAATGACCCCAATGACATCACCATAACTGACCTCGACCTTTACTGAAGGATAATATTGTTACAGTGGCTACTAGCTGAACAAGCTCCAAGTCATTATATAGTGGTTAGCTGGTTAACTGTATAGGAGGTGAGGCCGCATGACGGCATGTCCCCTCAGGCTGCCACAGTAGCCACAGCCCTCACACTGGTTTCCTGTTCTGGCATGAGGCAGATTTACCATGGTAATAGAGAAACAGCAGGACAAACACTGTAAGGCGAGATGGATGGAAGGAAGGACTTTTGAAAGGAGGTATTTTAGGCTTTCTTAACTTGAAATCCGTGGTTTTATCCTATTTTTGATTTTTATCTTCATAGTTTCCCTTTTGCATAGTACATTAATCTTTTCTTTTTATTTATTTTTCATTTTCAAGATCATTACTTTTATTTTATTGCTTACACACTCAATTTTCTTAATCTTAATCTTCAAGCTATTTCTTGAAAATATTTGATGTCTCACAAAGTAATAGGGGAGAGCGGGATGAGTTGAGCCAGTTTTTACTAGATGTTCCTTTAAAGTGAGGGCATAACAGAAAGGCCCTCAGTAACTAAAATATCCACATATATTTCAGGATGTGGTGCATCCCTGGGACTAATCACTTTGGATCTAAAATAAACAGCTTTCAAAATATGGTGTTCCAAAAAAGTGGTCTCTTGGCTCAACTCACTTCTGATCAGGAATAAGTGGAGCCTAGGGAGAGGATAAGTTGAGCCACATGGGTGCTTCTCTATATGCTAGGAGATGATGGGCATTTTCTAAGACAATAGCTGTTATAACTGTAATATTCTCTATTTTTATAAATGTACACTTAGACTTTTCCCTCTCTGATCTAGCTTGCAGGGACCACAGTGTCATTTCGTCATGCCAACTAAAACATTTACATGGTCTGCAAGCTTTTTTTCCCTTCTTTTTAAAAAAAAATCAAAGCTTTGGTTGGCCTGGCCTGGTTTCTTGTCTAAAATTCAAAATGTCACATAGTTTCAGTGATAAAATGCAATACAATGTACAATGAAAAACAGTAAAATAATTCTTTATTAATGACCATATGTTCAATCAGGCTTTTTGCTCAAATTACCTCACCTCCATTTGAACAAACTTGCATCATCTAGCAGTTTAGGCCTAGCGTCATGCTAACAGTATAGCCTCATATTGTAACATTCCAACACGTGTGAGATTTTTTGTCTTGACTGTAATTGTTGTTGAATTCATTGTAGCATCCCGTGCTTGATACTATGCTGTAGTAGGTTATGTCAACTGAAGATCTCGAGCTTATGTAACAGTGTTTTGTACAATAAGTCAAGTGAACACTGACTTAAATATTTGAGGAGCCAGACAGGACAGAAGCTTATTTAGCAGAAAGTTGAGAGTTACTGGACCTTGGAGGAGTCCCAAGGATAACAACAGGTCCCCGGATACACATAAATACCAGAAATAGAGAACAGGGCAGGCCCTAATGGACTTATTTAATCTCCAAAAATATGATGTGATCTTTGTATGAAGACATTTTTCTTCTTCTTCTTCTTCTTCTTCTTCTTCTTCTTCTTCTTCTTCTTCTCCTCAAGAAGGCACTGAGTTCACAATGTGATGAACGTAACTTCTATTTCTTTCCCTACAAAGAGTGAAGTGTACTGTATGTGATTTGCATTTGCGGTCCCGAGAGTCGTTTATGAGGCCAATGGAAAAAAGACAAGTTAACAGCATACCAGACAAACATAATGATTACATAATGACGCGTATCAGTGAGAGTAACAAGGGGTATGAGTGTGTGTGTGCCAGAAAGAGAGAAAGGCAGACAGATGAAGATAAAATACAGTAACTGAACTTGAGGTTGTATGTAAGTGAGCGTGTTGCCCAGCATGTGTTTGGTTTCTTGCGGTTTGGACAAGCACCACAGGGAATGCAAAGAATATTAAACAGGGTTGGTGGTAACACTCTGTGGACACTCTGGGCAGGAATCCATTACATGCCATTGGCACACAGACTCTAATATGCAGACAGTGCAGTATATCTATTTGCAGTGTTGGAAGAAGTATATAAATGTTTTTTTAGCATCACCACAAGGCCAAAAATACTTCCTTAGTATTAAGTCCTGCATTAAATGTGTACTTACTTTCTTATTGTGAGTAAAAGCAAACAAGTATAGCATTAAAGAAATAATACCAGTCCAACCCAGGATGGGTTGGACTGGTATTATATGGACTGGTGTGTAATATACCTGCTGATCCACTGTGAAAATGTCACGTTTTGCCTCACCCAAGTGTAAAAAGTATTCACATTTCCATTTCACGGTCAAGCTAGCAATAATACATATGCAGCGTTGACTACTGGTCTCACGTGGTAAAAGTCCTGTGTTTTGCATTTTAGCTTCTTTCAGCTCATTGTGTAGCGGCCTGCAACTTAACTACTTTGGTTCGTTCTCACCACTCTCATCAGATCTTTTTTTTTTTTTTTTTTTTTACCAAAAATGCTCTGATAAACCCACAATACACCATCTGCCCTGTACACAAACAGTAGACTGACAAAGTTAGTAACTAGCCGGGCAACATAGTAGAGCATTGAGCCGCTCAAACGTTGGTTGAGCCCCAAACCAGAGCTTAAAAGAGAGTAATTATATTGAATGAATATGAATACATTCAACAGGTGGATACAAACGTGACTCAAATAAATGCTCCCTGTCTATTGGAGTTCATGCAACCAAGTTTGCCACATCAATTTAAAAGTTGAGAATATGCCAGCACTGTGTTCACACATTGTTTCAACTGCAGTATTGCAGGTTTAAAGAACCAGTGTATAAGATTTTGTGGCATCTAGTGGTGAGGTTACAGACTGCAATCAACTGATTATACACTAATGAAAACATAATCTAAAATATTAGATTCCATTTCTGACAATAGATCCCTCTCAATCATACACACTGGTCCTTTCTGATGAAACCTGAGTATTTGCTATTTTTAAGGATTTTTATGCCCCCAGATTAGTTGAGGAGGAAATGAGTGGAAAGCAGAAAGCACAGGAATGATGCAAGGGAGCAAAGAAGGAAATAATAAGGGAAAAGGGAAGGAATAAACAAAAGAAAGAAAAACTATGTATCAGGCAAAGGAAAGAAAAAAAAGGAGGAAGAAGAATTTATAGTATCAGCTACAGCACTATTTATTGTCTGTCTGTCTGTGTGCCCTCTTGTTTGTCTACTATAATATGATGAGACAGATTTATTTGAAACATAAAAAGTCAGACGCCCATGTTGACATTCTGTCCAGTGAGCAATGGATAAAGACTGCATACACTCAACA